>JAQGAF010005393.1:0-12152 GCA_034687865.1 Kryphioiulus occultus | reverse complement strand
AACTGTCCCTTGATCATTTACACGTGTCGCATGAAAATAATTAATGCAGAATGCACGTTCTTCATGTACAACTTTCTAATACATGTACTGAGGACAAAACAAAGCTAAAACGCGATAATTAAAAAAAACGTATTAATCTCGTTTCTATAGATACAAAGCAATACGTCATCGAGGATTTTAGTTCGGTATGGCCTTACTTGTGTATCTCCTTTCGACAATTGAAAACGAGATTACCACGTTTTTTAATTATCGCGATTTAGATTTGGGATATTCTCTGTATAAGAGAGTCAACGTTTCACCCTCTTCATTTCATGGTTTGTAGTTCTAGCTTGCCCCTGTGAGCCGTAGCCTAGCACTACACATAAACAATGAGTGATTGCTATCGTACAGGCTATATACTCTACATCCTTGTACATTTTGACTTAAAACCACCATGGCAATAAAAACGTTCTACCGTGCAGTAAAAGTTAATTAGTTGATCATATCAACTAATTAAGCGAGCGTCTCGGCCTTCATGATCGTTCAACTGCCCATTTAATTTGGGCATTTCGTGATTGGCTGATTTTAATCGCAACAACTAGTTACTTATTCAGAATGTGTCACATCCTTGTCCGAGCAATTTATTGTTTTCATCTAATATTTTCGCGGAAATTCGTCTGACCATTGATAGCTACTTATTCAGGAACTTTTGGTGAACAGCTGACCATAATGGCGTTGCTGGGGAAAACCCCACTTGATTCATGACTAGTGACGCGCGCACCTCACTTTCCTTGATATACATGTAGATGGATACGTATTTACACATTTTAATGCATTTTTCTTTAATCAAGAATGTAAGATTTGTGTCGACAGCCAGTGTAGTTAAGTTGGATTTCAATTCTGGGTCAATGAACACGTAAGGCAGGCATTTAACGTGAAATCCAGGTATTATGGACAGGTCATTTTAAATTGTACTAATTCTTTATGGTATTCAGAAACCTGTACCGATTTCTGAAGGCGTTTCTGTCTTCGGTTCATCGGGCATTACGTACAATGTACCGGTACATGTACAGTATTTTGTTCCTTTTTTGCTTATCAAAAACCGTCCAAAATCCGACCTACTGTAAAACTTTTAAAGAGTAGTCAGCAACCACACTTTTAACTTCACTATTGGAATTGGATTGTCGACAGCGGAAGCATGCATGATTTTTAGATTTCAATTCCAGTTACATTTTAAGGGTTAACGGGTATATTATTAATTTGCTGTTTAAACATAATTTAATGCATACATTTTTTTTTAATTTCCTATTGTTTCCTTGTCTAATTATCCCTAAAATTTCCCTACTGTCTTTCCTCCAACTGTAGCTTGTACCTTTTTTTTGGAATTATAATGCAATTCGTTGAATTGTTAATACATATATATATATAGCTTGGATCCGTGTATATTTATCATTAATAATGCCGTGTTTCATTTTAGGAGACTCTTCCAATGGCCTGCATGCAGCATCAGTTTTTCCAACCCAATGCCGTGTCTCCAATGAGACCTTCTGGCTGCAAAGGTAAATTGAAAATTTCCTATTTACGCTCTAGTAACAGGGTTCCCCCTGACCTGGAAAGGTCAGGGAACTTGAAAACGGCCTTTAAAAATCAGGGAAAATTTATTTACTTTTAAAAAGATAGGAAAATTCAATAGATTTGCATAGATTTGCATAGTTATTGGTTAGCACGAAAATCAAGAGATGACAAAGCAATTCTGTAAAAGAAATTAAGAATCTAAACGAAATAATATAAATTTGCTGTTTCCTTGTGAAAAATGTGTGTTCTACATGCATATGTAGCTCCTAATTAAAATTTAGTAAGCAATAAATATAGCATTCTTTACCTTGGCATGTCACATTTTTTTTCATTTTCAATGGTTAGGGTGGTCAATGAAATTTGTTTTAAAACCTGTAAAAATCAGGGAAGTTAAAAATATCATTATTGGGGGAACCCTGAGTAATGGTTACCGCTGACGGCGCTGGGACTAAAAGCTGCATTATTTATTGTTTAGGACATTGAAATTTAGAAATCGCGCATGTGTGTACTCTATAGGTGATCTACAATTTTAAATCTGATTCGTTTAAGTTACGTAATCACAATGAAAACTGCATTTCTTCTTCGAGTGCTTACTTTCTAGTTTCGCAAAATGGAAAAAAGGTATTCGTAGTATATTTAGCACCTGCAGCAGCAGGTATATTTGTTCGGAAAATTTCCGAAAAGTTGTCCTAGGTTTTACGAATTTGTTATCCTGATTTTTGTCCTAGTGACGTCAGCGATGACACTAGAAGGTGGTGAGGACGTACTTCTTATTGGATGCGAGGGTGCCGCCAGGGGCTCTGCTGTAATTATACCGCCTATACATGCTAGTGTACATGTAAAGAGTGCGTATACATTGGTTTGCCACGAGGGGTGCCATGCTAATCGTAACGAGAAAAGTACGAAGAACGTGTAACTAAAAGAAAAATTTACCTCGTCAAATACCAGTACTGTACCAATAGGAAACAGTCAAGTGGTTCAACACAAGAAGACGCTTATGCCAGGTCCAATCAGATCTTGAGTGCGTGGGTGCCTTCTTGGAATTTGTCACGTTACTGAGAAATAAGCTGGATGAGGAAGAGAGGCATTTCTTCTTATTTCTGACTATTTAATGCGAAGTGATTCAAGCGGATTATGAGTCTTAATTGTGGAGTTACGCGACTCGTTAATAAAAAAAGTAATTGGACCAGAATTTATTTTCACAATAAAAATTTAACTGAGCTGAAGCGAGCCTGCAAACTGCTATATGAATTATTTTAATGTCCAGTTATAACGTAGCCTCATTAATCAAGATGATAGCTATTTTCTACACGTCATAAGCACGATTAAACATTAAGATGAAGCGACTTAACGAGTTCACATCGAGAGCATTGTGCTGCTGTAATTTATGATCGTAGACTTGTGCAATTTAATTGCAGTTTGACAAAAAGCACGGGCCTAGTAGCTTACTGAAATTAAGGGGCGAATTATACTTCATTTTGCGGGTGCTTTTCTGGCATTTATTTGCTAACCTTAGTTTCGAGTTCATTGCGTTTGCTTCAATTCACTCGTTTGGTCAAGGATTATTAACAAATTTAGAGTCTACTCCTATTGCAGTTAACTCAAGCATTAAAGTGTAAGATATGATCTTTGCACTATAATAATTTACAAAACAGTATACAGTATTCATTCCGAAGTGCTATAAATCAACAAAATAACTATTGCTGTCGAACTGAGACGCCAAATTAATTGTTGGTGTACTCTTATAGTGACTACATCAACTTGGATAACCTGAAAATCACAGGGAATCTTATATTCACCCTAGAAAACCTGGGAAACTCAGGTAATTTTACTTGAAACCAGAAGTTTTTAGTATCAAGATTTCTATATAACATATGTACTATCAAGATTTCTATATAACATATGAAAACATTTTGTTTACTAAACTGAGCACTAAAACCCATTTTTCTATAATGAAGATTTCATAAAATATATTGCTAACCTTGTTCAAAAGTTGTTATAAAAGTCCGCAAAATTCTCGAATTGGTTACAAGTAATGAAACCGAAAAGGTACCCCAAAAATTTGCTCTTGGGGTGACACCAATGTGACACTGAAAACACCACACACTGCATGTGTGCGGTTTTTTGAACTGGAAAAATGAGAATATGACCCTGAAAATCCTGGAAAGCTCAGGGAATTTCGTTTCCAGAAAATAGTAGTCACCATGACTCTGTATTGGCTATTCCGTGACTTGATATCCATAAGTTTTTTAAATCAATATTCATTTTTTATCGTCCGAAGCGTCCATGCAGACGTGCCATATTCTTTCCCTCGAAGTCTATTTAAATTGTAGACTATAGAAAGTCATTTCCGAATTTAATATGCATGTCGACACTTCTGCAGTTGACCTTAAATTTCAGTTTCTAATCATAAAAAATAGGTTTATTTATTATACACAGTGCATTATATACAAAAGCATACATGTCGACGTCAAGGAGGAGCCTAATACGTTTTATCTAAATTACTGCAGAGCGTGTATTGACGAACGTCGTTTTACCTTGAACGAGATATTAATAGTCGACCAACTTTAAATGAGATGAAATATGGAAATGTTTCCAGCTTATCGACAATCGCTGTTTCTCTAAATTCCCTGCGTCTACAGAAAAGTATCCAAGTAATTAAAGTTAACGAAATACGAATTCTCCGAAACCTATCCGTCTGCTTAGCCAATCAGCTTTAAAGTCGAACTACAGATTCATCACGTAGGCTTTTACATTGAAGAAATCCAAATATGAAGTGTTAAATGGCTTAGCTGATTTCAGATGGGAAATACAGTAAATGAAATACACCGTTCGACCATTTTGAAATTGGAGAAGCCAAATTGAGAATACATAAATGTCTAAAACATATGGCAAACAATAATATACATGTACAATGTGTAACTATTACTTTAAACTTAGAGGTTCTCGTGGTCATGTCCGAAGTAAAAATGTCCTAAAATACCCTGTGCGACTTTGTAGATCAACGCCACATCATGTAATCGAAGGAGGTTATGGATGGTATCATCCAATAGGATTTTATAATTAATGTATATCAACAAAGCAATGTTATAAGGTGACCATGTCTTAAGACAAGTCAGGCGATAACGCATGTTGGGTATACTAAGATATCGAATACATGTAAATAAGAATGATTTGCAATTAAGAATGTACATTGGTTTGTACGGATGGACGTGACATGTGATTTTTAATAGTGCGAAAGTGAAAGATGTTGAGAATTTTCTTTCTTTCTTTGCAATATAAGCAGTTTCATTATGATTTGTCCAAACGCGGAAAAAGACAAATTTATTTCAAAATATTTCCAACTGGAAACCAGGACAAAGATATCCGGTGGATTATAGGCAAATAATATTCACCACATCCAGCTTCTAAAAATAAGTCGTGCTTAATGCCGTGCGTGGGTGAATGCCAAATCATATGATCCCTAATGAATAGCATAATGATTATACATGTACATGTAGATCAACTGATGTTTTTGGAATTGCTATAGTTTGGGACAGATTAAAATCCACCAATAAATATTTACATTTAGTCTAGATACCAATTATCGATGCGTGTAGTGAAATTGCATGATCTCGGATAACAAATCGTCTTTGAAGATAACAGGACCTCAGTAGGAAAACTATATCCCTTCTTATCTGACTGGACCACGAGATATTTCTATTGATAACATTTTAACTTTCTATAAGACGAGAACCAGTTTAAATGAAAGACGTTCCGTGAGTTGATATTGCTCGTGATAATTATCATAGCAACCTGCAGACGTTGTACATGCATGGGTTACTCCGTGGGTGTTATGTGAATCTTCAAATACCATAATTTAAAATTCATTCATAAATTTTTTATTGCGCAGTATTGGTGAAAATTTGTGGGCGTTATCACGTACATGCTTCTAAAAGGTTCTGGATATTAGCTAAATAGTACAGAACGGTTAAAGAACACATGACATTTTTTTAAATGACTGATAATTAATAATGGCGGCATCAGAATATGGTTGTTTGCCACTTCATGGTGACATTGATATCGTGCCGTTTTCAGTTGGTGGTTACCATTGTGCATGCAGCTATGATCTCGGTAATCAGCAAAAATGCAATCAGCGTGCATTTTTGGGTTTTTAATTGATGAGAATGACTCTAAAGTTTAATTTATACAGCTACTGTATGAAAATCCATACGGCGTTGCAATGTCATACACCCTATACCAATCTTACCGATTTGTTTAAATCGGCGTGGCCAGTAAGCAGTTAAATTAACATTTAGAGCGTAATGCCGAATCAACGTGATGTTACTGCATAAATTTCAACATTAAAAAGGTTCGGTTAATAGAGGTCAGCCAACGCCTAAAACAGCAGAACGCTAATTGAAATGGCAGCCATTTGCTGCATGAAAGATGGCATCAGGTATCCCACACTCGAATATCATTCGTTGGGAGATTAAATTTATTTATTTATTATATATAGCGTAGACATTACAAGGACGCCTTCCATAATGTGATTGTAACGCGCTCTTTAACTATCTTACAGCCAAGGTTACCTGGCCAAGTTTGGTGGAGCGTTGCATTTGCAAGACACCTGTGGCATTGCATAATTTCGGCAGCATTTAATTAGGCTGCCACCTTCTCCCAGTGATGGATGAATATAGAGTAGGTCTGGTCACGGTGCATGTATTGGCGTAATTGCTCTGCTTTAATGGCTCCAGTTTTAATTTCATTTCTAAATCATAAGCGGCATTGTAGAACTCGTAAAATGAGTTCGATTTGATACCTGGCAGGCCATGAAATTAATTTACAAGCTCGCACATTGAAGCATTGAGATATTGCTGATCCATTCGTGGAGTTAGCAAGTAGGTATATATGGATTCGGAATTAATTATTGGACAGCCGAGCATCAAGTTAATGCAATATTTTTCAGAATATTAATAACTGGGTTGTGGTTGAAATGGGTTTCAACGAGAAATTGTCATTGTTGTCGTTTTCAAAATCCGCTTCAATCTATGAATAACATTAACGAGGGCGGGTACGAGCCGACCATATACATGTATGACGTTTTCCTACGAGAAAAAACTGAAGACATGGAAGACACGTTGATAACCATCACGCATTAACACAATGGGAATTTTCTGGCTAATTTATGAAAAGTTCCGATGCATGCAAAGAGCCTGAGACTGACCATGCATATTTCCGCCATATTTGTACATCATGCTGAAGCTCATGCTGGGTTTATTTTGAGTCACCGCAAATCGGATGCAATCTAGGACAGCATTTGAAAAACCCGCTAGGAACGGCTAATTGCAAATTCTAAATCTTATAGAGAATTTCATTGCAAGGTTTTGTGGTTTTCGTACATTTCTACATGTATAAGGCGCCTGGCAGTTATTCGCTGTTTTGCAGTGATAACATCACGATACACTGTACGAAGAGTATGTCACGGATTACTCTTTGTTTGGGAATTGAAAGTTCAATTTAGCCGTGGCTGCCATTATCTGGCGTTTGAATTTGCCGCTTAAATGCTGTGCCAGGAACTGATTCGTTGAATGTAGTCACGTGTCAATGCGCGAGGAAGTGGCGAATGTGGTAGCCATGGCAACCGCGGAACATGAGATTTCAAATAGGAAGATAGACGTTCCATTTATTTTGCAAAAAAAACTCAATTGCTTTTTTTGAAGACGGCGTAAAATGTCAATCACTCGCCAACTTTACAGTTGTATCTCATGTCCAGTAAGACTACCATTAGCAGGTAATTTTCGTTGTACCTAATTTGCAAAAAATCTGTATTTTAGACGTTTTTCAAATACAATGTAGTTCACTAAAACCGTGCACACTGTTTTGGCACGAGCACGCAACATGGTTCAACTCATGCTCGATATACAGTTGTTGCTTGCACGCAATTGTACTAAGTGCACGAAATCTACCAACAATTTGCTTAGAACCTTCATTTGTCTTTGGAACCTCGAGGCCCTTTTTGTGAGCATCCGGCATTTTACGAAAGTTGAACTCTACATACATTCAGGGCATACATGCATTTCCCAGTCATTCTCTAACTTGTTCATAGGCCCCGGATTCGTATTGGCTAAATGCAGGTTGATTAATATTTATGTGTCCACCCTGCACGTATTCTGGCATTTTTTTTGCCACCTATGACGCACTTTGCGACGTAATCTCGCCGCTGATTCTCCGAATACTGCTGGGATCTGCGAGCGCTTAATTCGCTATTGAGCAGGTAGAGAATCACGGTAGGTGAGGCTGAGGTCGTCATTTTCAGCTCTAAATATACAGTACGCCTTGTTCGATATTGTGAAGGCTGTGATCGAGGACTGGGCACATTTACATGAATATAAGCCACGTTAATGAAAATGCTTTCCTTCCATATCATCGCCTTTACCATTATAGAGCAGTCAGTCTAAGCCTACGCGCAATGCTAGTTACCTGCATGTTACGCCACATTTTCAGGGTCAGTCATTATTACCTTTTGGATAAATGGGGTCTTGAGTAGAACATTCAAAACAAGCTTTGTTAACAGTGCGCTGGCAGACGCACTGCATCCACATTGGTTTGGCATCCCCACCTCTGTTTACAAAAACCAAACTTAATAACGCTTGAAACACGTGATTCCCTGTCAGTCTACTGTCATCTGCGATGATAATTAGCCCCTTTTTACACCTCACAGCCTAAGCTTCGCATCACGATTGTGTTTCACCGAAGTCCTTCAAATCTCAAGCCTGTGGGGTCGTTCATATTCTACGTTCATGAATTAATCTACATTGATCAAAGATATACCATGTAGTCTTGGGGGTGAATTATTCATGTAATATTCTGCTGCTTTGAATGGTCGCTTTATTTTCTATTCAGTGCGCCTTTCCATGGATTTCAACACATGAGTCAGCCTCAAACACGCCTTTTTAATAGACCTCTGATATAACTTATCCCGTCATTTCTTACCTACTCTGACAGTGGTCGAAAGGGTTCTGAGTAAGCAAGTTTAAAAATAACTTATTTTTTAAACATATTTTTTCCTTATTTTGAAAACAACTTTCCCGATGACGTTGAACCAATTCACGTTGCATCCTTTTGCAACGTAGAAATCGAAAGTGCAGTCTGCCTTAGGCTAATTTTGTTGGAGACCGTCTAACAATGACGTCAGATGTAGGGAGCCATGCTGTTGAGGTCATAAGTGGACGTCCTTCTGGGAGGAAGGGTTTCGGTGGTTTTACGATTAATACTAACTAATACATGTACACTTTTTATGGCCGCTGACACGGGTCCTGGTTAATTATAAGTAGCTCGAAATAAGTTGCAACGATCAGCTTCTATTGGCTTAGCACAATGAAACCAGTTTTATTCTTCTGAGAGAAGAACGAGCCCATAAAACCGGCCATTACCAGTCCCATTACATGTAGCTTATTACGCCTCAAAGGACAGGCATTCTGTTGTATGTCATCACTTTTCATCATAAGCAATGGTTAACATTTGGTTTACTTATGCAAGCCTGATGAACAACGAATTTGACTTCCTCTATGATTTAAAAAATGTTGGTGGAATATCGATAGTTGAAAATCACTTTCATTTACATGTAAGTGTAGACTCAATACACACGTAGTTTCCTTCGTTTTATAAACAGGTGCATGTTTGGTTTTCGGGTTGTGGTTTTGGTTGTGATTGTGGCATTGGGGTTGTAGGAAGCCACAACAAAAAATATTGGCTTCATACATGTATAAGTATGTGCATTCCTGTTCGCTGTTCACTTTCTTCAGGTGTCACAAAAAGTTTATTTTAATGAGCCTACATTAATAGAAGGCGTGCCCACACATTTTTGGTTTACAAAACCTCTTCAACAGACATGCGACTGTGTGTGTGTGGGCGAAGATTTCTCGCATTTTGTTGGTTACTTTAGTATTTAGTGAATCCGCGTTTTGGATTCATATTTCTTAGCGACTGTTTATCGACTCCCTGTTACATTTTTGCATTTTTTGGTTGGTGTGACTGCACCCTTTCTTGCTAGCTTTTCTTTCATACGTCCTCGGAGGATCCTCCAGTTTTTCTTCGTAAGAAATGTGCATCGTGAAGCTGTACTGCATGCATGTGACTGTTAAGATTTTAAAAGGGGATTCCCAGCTAATACCGGCCTGGGCATTTACATGTGCCCTTGAATCGAGTATATCAGCCCACATGATTTCCTTCCGAGCTTTTGGACTCCTGGTGTAACTGTAAGAACAATTGGTAAACCCCATTAAGCTTGCATGCGTAAGACAGTAAATCGCTTGGCTGTTGAACCCAACTAGTGCAACAGTGAACTCAGATTCACCCTTCCCAGACGCTCAAATAAAAATTCCATTGGGGAAATCATCCGGATGAGATACTGTAGCTATAGTCTGACTGCATCATCAACACGAGTTTGGGTTTTCCAAACATTTGATACAGACGATGCTATTCGTTCGTTTATTATACGGTGCATGACCGCCTCGCATGCTACTGCATGTATAAGACAGCCAGTCAAGGCGGAAAACACCTCAATTAAACATATCTTATTACCCGTTGATTTACCCCATCGTCAATCATGAGTACCTTTTTAAACGGGATTTACATTTGTGCAAGCGAAGATTATGAATGTTACAAAAAACCCAAAATTGGGTAATTTTTAATTTTGTAAAGCCTATAGAAGAACGACGGCCGGGAAAGTTATAATTTGCGGAATCTTGCTTTGGAAAATACGTTTTCACATAATGATTTAAAAAACCCAAATGCAGTATACATGTACTCGAGTACACATACATGTACATGTACATGTATTCTGACTCTCCCTTATTGTCAACATGGGTCGGACCCTGAAGAAAAAATGCGCGAAAAACAATTTTGAGAACAGGAGTTCAGAAAAATATATTGTATACTGTACTTATTAAGGAGTACAACAAATAAAAGTTCCTCCAAATCTGGACTATTCTAAATTTGCTGTTTCCTTATGAAAAGTTGCTATCTCCTGTTTATATACCCATAATAAGCAATAATTATGGCATTTCTTGCATTGGCATATGCCATACCGGTATTTGCAGTTTAAAACCTGCATGGTATAGTCGGGGAAAAGTCAGGAAAGTTGAAAATTCCATCTCTGTTGGAATTAGGCCTCGTTAAATTCACGTACGCCAGAAAACTGAACAACTGACAACAAGTTTACTTTTCCACTCTCATACTCTATTGCAGGCATCTCACTGCTCTGTTGTACTAACACACAGTAACTTAACCAATAATTTATAATGCAGGATATATTTCCTATTTTTCTTGTTTGAAGACATTCCAAGAACTCATATTTCGGCAAAAAATATTGGCAAGCCCATTCCAGATTATGCAACCAAACTGAGCGTTCAATACACTCTTCTATCCAAACTTGATAAAATTAAACAGATTCTAGACCAATATAAATTACTTTTTCATCATTTCTTTAGATATCCATTTCTTTGAGCAGGCGAGTTTGGAAATGATACAGCACCGTATAATGTACAAGATCAATGTGATGAGATCAAACATTTCTGGTGATAATTTTTAATGACTTTTTTAGCAATGGATTAACTTGTTATAATATTCTAAGCCTATTGAGTGACACGTGTTGGCATCCTATATTAAATTAAATGAATCGTGCCACGTCTGAAAAGTTGTATAGTTGCTATATACTAAAGCGACATTGACAACTATATAAAAACGTCATGCTTAAACAAATACATGTACATGCAGGTACATTGCTGCCTCCATGTACTGTATACATAAACGTATCGTTTCATAAATTTGGTATATATATAGACATGATGAGCAGTTTCGTATTGAAGCAGGTTATTAATGTCTAATAGCTTTATATAGTGTTTCATATATTTCGCGCCATGAAGACTTCATATTCAATCTCGGTACTTGTTTGCAACTTTTGTTATTGAAGGTAGCGTGGAAATGTCCCGCCTTGCTGCTAATGACGAAGGTACACGTCTAATCGTCTATGACGGGACTATCGACGTGGTACGTTCTCATTCGTCCAATTGAAATGTAGTGAACTACATTAATTGTATATAGTGTAATATTCCAAAATATGTACCGATAGTAGGCAATCTCGACAAAATTCAACGATGGCGTTAAAACCACCATTCCAACATGTCTAAACTTCGTTAAAAGTGTTCAATATGTGGCAATTTTGTACTAATGTCGTAAAAGTGCAGATCATGCATGCATGTACTGTACATAGAATTTTTTTTTAAATATTTATATCGCTAGAATAATGAAACCAGGGGTGGTCGAACTTAGTGAAGTGTGATATGCTTTATACCCATACACTATTTCTTTATACTGTACATGTAATTTTATAACGAGACTATTTAAAAAGTGTTTGATCAGAACCTATAACGAAAAACCTAATAAGGTTTGTCCTAGAACTCATAATGCATTGGATGGACATAGAAAATGGGAATACAAATTTGTAGATTCGCTTAGCTCCTATACATGTAGGCCTACATGAGAATGCTAAAGAATGTGGTACCTACATGAATTTGGTATATCAACTCCATTTCTCCCCCCCCCCCCCAAATGAT
>JAQGAF010005392.1:0-12153 GCA_034687865.1 Kryphioiulus occultus | reverse complement strand
TCCGATATTAAATCGAATATTTGGTTTCTGAGAAAACCACATTTTTACTCGATTCTTGCAGGTGGCCCGAATTTTTTGCTCGTAAGTGTAATTTTTTGTTGTAAAATAACTTTTATTGTAAATGTTCGAGGCCATACAAGTTCTACTTTGAACTTTGGCCCCTATTGAATAAACTAAACTATTTCACTAAACAATGTATTTATTTTTTTTCAAGTTCACGTATCCACCTCATTAATGGTTTTCCATAACTTTTCAGCTCAAATGTAGTTTTCCATGGCATCAATAGTTGAATTTTTAATTTTACAGGGTGTCTATCCCAGCTTATTTCAGCATATTTCCAGAATTTTCCAGAACATGTATTCATTTTTTTCGAGTACACGTATCCGCCAGTTTCTTCTCGATACATTTTGTATTCTCTCGTTAATCTCTTATTAATTTCTTCCTTAACCGTTTTCTGTTACTTTTCAGCTAAAAAGTATTTTTCCATGGCGTCAGTAGTTCATTTTTCGATTTTACAGGGTGACTATACTGAACCGTAACTTCATTTTTCCAGCTTTTTTTCCTGGATTTTCCAGCACGTGTATTCATTTTTTTCCAGTACACATATTAATTTTGTCATGTATATTTCTATGAAAAATGCATGCGAACATTTTAAACAATTTTAGAAAAAAACTGGCCCAAATGATACTGTCTTTAAATAAAATTATTAATATTTAAAAATTAAGGGAACGTCATAGCTGAAATTTTTGAAAAAACTCAACCCAAAATAAACAGATCGTAAGTGTCATAGGGAGTTTTTTCACAAAACTGAATTTAAAATTCAGAATATCCAGCAGCAAGAAAAAGTTTCAGTATATGTCCAGTATTTCCAATATCAACAAAAAATAAATTCCAGTATATTTCCAGGTTTACAAGGATTGCCAGCCCAGTAGACACCCTGTTTTACTTATTCATCGGCATAAAAGAGAAAACTAATTCAATGCTATCAAACAAAAATCTATCCTATCGTCCTCAAATCTAGATGTAATTGATATAAAAAGATGCGATCGAAGCTTACACGACATATTCCTGATATTTTTCTTGCTCTCGACGTCTCGATAATGCGCAGCCGCACTCTGAAGTTTCCTTATCCATGTGTTTCTGAATAAAATACCGACAAATAATGGTTAACGTATAATCAGAATTCCTAATATTTAGCTTTCGACAAATAACAGGGTGGCAAACAATTTCTAAGATTCAATTTTTAGGAGTTTTTAGGACTTTTTGAGATTAAATTTTAGGAGTTTTTAGGACTTTTTGAGATTAAATTTTAGGACTTTTTCAAAATAACTCAAAAATACGAGAGCAAAATTATTTTTGAGCAATTTTTTTAACAGAGCAACTTGTACATTCAATGAATTCAATTAGCTCTCCATCTCATGAACAAGTTTTTTCTTCTTTTCCTCAATCTCTCGGATATCATCCTGGGCCTTTCGTTTAACCCAAATTAACCCAAATAAATGTATTCACTCGCCTTTCGTTAACTGTTGGAGCCTTGAAAGAGAAAGAATGTCCATCGTGCACGAAGACGAAATTTGTCGAATCCTCCCCGCTCTCGCTCAACTTCTTAATTTCCAGACTGTGCAGAAACATCGGCTAAACACAAAATCAAAATAAATCACGGCTCAACAAAAATCTCAAATAAATTGCTCAAAAGTCAGATTTTCAGTAACAAAATAACTCTCGAGGCTACCTTCTTGTACATTTTAAACTGCGTGTTCGCGATCTTTTCCAGGTTGAAGAGAGAGCTAACGCTGCCGTAGCTCTTGTACGGCTGAGTCAACAGTAGAAAGTCGTTGAAAAGAAACGCCATTAACTCTTTGCCGCTTTTGATCTACAGCAAATGCAACAAAATATTGTTAGCAACACAACACGGGAGTATTAAATTACCGATGATTCTAGTTAGCAATTGCGACCTTAATTAAACTTCCGGAATGCAAAAACTTTCTGGGTCCCAAAGAGTTGGTCAGTGAATTAAACGTGATTTTCTGAAAGTGACGAAGATGATAGTTATTTTTACAGTAACGACAAACATAACTTTTAAAGAGCACGGTCCATACTCCCACATACTAACCTCGATGACCCCATCGCAGTTGACTGTCCTCTGCACGAACTCCAACCTGTCCGAATTTTCCTTTTCCCTCACACCCTCGTTCACCTGCATGCAGAGCTCCTCGGAGCGCGACAGTGCGTCCGTCAGATTTGCGTGATCGGGATGAGATTCTCCGGTGTGCTCCAAAATCTAACGGTAAAGTTAACATGAGTATCGGTTTGCTGCGACTGAAACCGAGGACAAATTATATAGGAAATATAGGAAAAAAGAAAAAAATATAGGACCAATATAGGAAAAATAAAAAAAAATACAGGACGAATATAGGAAAAAGGAAAAAATACAGGACGAATATAGCAAAAAGGAAAAAAATTTAAGAATATAGGAATTTTTTCTAAACAAAATCAGAAAATTGTTGCCGTTTAGAGCGTTTCTGCCTTTTCAATTGTAATTGCTCAAAGGCATGTGGCCAATTGGCATACAATTTTTAACACATTTTCATGTACAAATTTCAGATTTTTGTTCACATTTCTTCATGTGCAAATATCTGATTTTTTTTCTTAATTTTCACCAGATATTTCTTAAAAAAATTTAAATTTCCACGAAACTCAATGGCAGACTTTTGCAACCAATCTACGACGGGCCTATTGAGAACGCCGCAAGCAAATTTTTTTTTACAAAAACAGGAAAAAATTGTGTAAATATTAACATTTTTCAAGACATTCTTATGAATATTAATATTCATGATAATGCCGTAGGCAATTTTTTGAAATAGTAGTTTTTACAAAAACTAGGCAGAAATGATGGATTCAAGATTTCTTTTCTAAAAAAAAGGCGTGTGTCTAAATACTAACATTTAAGAGAACGCCATAGGAGAAGTTTTTTTTTAACAATATACTAGCAGCAATTCCTTTTTGAAAACATTTTTAAAAATATTTATAATCAAGAGTGTCATAGGCAATTTTTTTTAAACAAAAGCAGAAATGACAGATTAAACATTAATTTAGGCGAAATTTTTAGAAAAACCAGATCTCAGATGATGAATTTTAGCCAGTATCTGCTAAATTTTTCTTTGCCACAGCAGTTTGAAGTAAAATATGGGAATATATAGGAATATTTCTGAAAATAAGGGCTATATAGGACTACCTCAAAAAGATAAGAAATATAGGAATCACTTTACAGCATACATCCTTGTGTCAATTCGGCTCACCTTTTTTATGAGAAGTGGATATCTGGTGATTCGCTGCATGGGTTTCAGCAGGAACGAGCTGATCGGCATGCCCTTGGTGCGCGGGTCCATGCAGCATTTCTATTCAGATTTAAACAACGTACGAGATATAGGCGAAATTTAAAAAAATAAACTGTGTGGAACACTATGACATGGTTCATACAAAACTTTGCAACTCAATTTCACCAAACCTTCCCTGACCAAATCTGACTAATTTCCCTGACTTTTCAAAAAAAATGTCACGTGTAATTAAAATTAACCTCATCGGCAACACTACAATTAACTATATCTTTTGTATTTTTCTGGCGTGATGACTAGCCAAATCTACAATTGAATTTCCCTGACTTTTCCAGGATTTTCAGACACTTGGAAAATTTCCAAACACAATTTGTACGGATTTTATCCGAGCAAATACACCGAATGGCAGAAATTTTAGAAATTTGATCACGAAATGATGGAATTAGCCCACAATTTAGTAAGAAGAAATAATAGTATTAATAATTAAGAGACCGCCGTAGGTGAAATGTTTGAAAATTTACAATAAGTATTGGATTTTTAGAGTACTAAAATCAATAACGATGCGAACACGAGTGATCTCAAACACTGCATTTTTGAAAACTTCATTGAAATATTTAAAAATTCTTCATAATGATGGAAAATTTTTAGATAAAGTGGAACACAAATTCAGTTTTTCTAATGCTTTTCACGAGATACTTATAAGAATCAAAATAGATATGCAACAACAAATTTCCCAGACTTCCACCTGACTATCCCTGACTTAATGGTCAAAATGTCAACATTTCCCAGACGGTATGAACTATGTATGATGCTTGCCTTTGTTATATCCCTGAATTCCTGGCTGTTTTCAGTCTTGCTCTGAATGATGGCCGCTGCGTTGAGTTGGCAGCTGCAAAATCGGATGTACGGAGACAGGCTCGGAAACTGAAGGATGAAAACAATGTTATTTATCGTTTGAGTATCTTTATCTGCACTAAAAATAAAGAAATGACAATAGGCAAACTTACGTTTTCGCAGAGAATATCTCCGATGGTTTGAATGATGCCATTCTGGCTCATTTTCCGTCGAACCCGCATGGCCCTAACAGGCAAAATTATGATTAAAATAAAGATTGCAAACAAACAAGAGCAAACACGCAAAATAAAATATAAAAAATCGCAAATTTTCTACAACCTAATATTTCTCTAATCAGGCTAAGAAGTTCATATATATATAAAAAAAACTTTTTAGCCTGATTAGAGAAATATTAGGTTTATTATAATATTAGAATTATTAGAATAATCAGGATAAAAAGTTCATATATAAATATATATGAAATTTTTAGCCTGATTAGAGAAATATTAGGTTGTAGAAAATTTGCGATTGTTCCGAAAATCAGAGTTTAAAGCACTGCAACATAATATTTCTCTAATAAGGCCAAAAAGCTCATATATTAATATTTTTCTCAGTTCAAAGATTTCCTAAATAAACGAAAAATAATCTAAACAGATCTAAACTTCAAAGGTTTTCTAAATAACGAAAATTAGAGTTTAAAGCAACACAACCTAATATTTCTCTAATCAGGTTAAAAAGCTCATATTTTAATATTTTTCTCAGTTGAAATATTTTCTAAATGAACGAAAAATAATCTAAACAGACTAAAAGTTCACTAAACAGTGTAAAAATCCATATCTACACTAACATGCCTCTAAAATTACCGAAAAATCTGTATAAAATAGGATGCAAATTCACCAAATAAGCTACCAAATGCTGCAAACATACATAACTTTTACTTGTCAGTTTTAATTCTAATTTGACTATTTTTTCTCCAAATATTCAACACTTACCAGTAAACCAGAGCACGGGTATTTCACGAAAAAAAGCCCATACTGGTTTTAAAATATCACATATTTTCTTTTGTTTCTTTTGGCAGCACTTCGAGTGCTTGTCATTGGGATTAAACAGTAGACAGAGCAGTAAGCATCGGCATTAAACGGGCCTAGCTCGATTAAGGAACCTACTCACCTAAGCAGTTTCGTGTTGCAATTGATGAGTTCGTTCCAGTTGACGAATATCGTGTCCAGCTCCAGTTCGGACATGATCTTGGCCTCCTTGAGCGGTCTGCAGAAAGCCTGAAATTGCACGTTTTCAAAGTTAAAAACTACGTGACACTCGCAACGGTCAGAGAGTTCGATACACCAAAAATGCTTGGATCTAAGCAGACTGCCGTGGATTACGAAGCCATACTCAAACCCGGCCTTAGCCATAATGGTCACTTAAGCCATTTTCGACAAACCAAATACACTGGAGTGCAACAAAATCAACTCACATGCATGAATCCAGTAAAAATGTGTTTTTCTCAGAAACTAAATGTCCGATTTAAAATCGGAAAAATGTGTTTCGTAGACCATATATTTCTCTTCATAATTTGCCTAATTGCATAAAATTCTTGATGCATATTTGAGGCGCAAAATGTCGAACTTAGAGCAACCCAAATTTGCAATATTTATGACATATGCATTCTCGTACCCCTTTGGCAATAAAAGTGTTTCTGAATGCAATTTGATTATCGGAGCTTAATGAACACACATCCAGAAATAATTGTTAATTAATGGTTTCTCGGTAAAATGACCACTACACCAGAATTAGCCACACTATCCCATATGGAAAAATGATATGTGAATAATATATTATAACTATACAGATATATGTTCGTTATATATTACACATATTTTTTTAAAAAAAGGAATTATGCTTGTAATATGTGACAAATATTTCGATAATAATATATAACGAAGACTATTATTAGGAATATATTCTTCGTTATATATTATAACTTATTGAGAATATATTCCTAAAATAATATGAACAATATTTTCTTAATATATTATGATCCCTCCGTCATATATTATAAATAGTGATTTATATACTTAACATATCATACATACAGTTTATAAAAGGGAAAAAAATTGGAAATATGACAAATATTTTGGTAATAACATAACGAAGACAAACATATTCAAATTATATTAATAATATTCTTTTCGTAATGAATACAGTCATGTATGTCACATTAATGGAAAAAAATGTGTGTATATGCGCAATATATTCTCCATATATCTATTTCATACATGATGCAATGTATTACACATATATTTTAACAGCATTTATAAATCACATTATTACCAATATATTTCAGATACCAGCTGTAATATATTCATTAATATACTGAAGCAGGTATCTGAAATATATTCAGCATGTATTATACATCATATTTACTTGACATATTTCATACATTTTTAATGAATGGATTCTATATAATAATTACCGGTATATTACATATATATAAAATCAGGCCAATTTTGGTATATTTTCAATACATGTATATGGATAATATATCCAAAAAAATATATCTTTTTTCCATATGAGTTGGCCAGGGAAATTGATTTGCAAATTTTGGTATGAACCCTGAATATGATATATGAGAATTTGACTAACACATCACATGTTTATATCTCAACAGTCAGAGTTGCATGTGTGTAACTTCTCGCTTCATGGCCAGTTCCGTCAAACCTTCCAGCGTGTGACCAACCAGCAAATCACGCTGGTTAATTAAAGGGAAAACGTTAAGAAATGGTACGGTTGTCGAGCGACACCATAGGTGCATTTTATGGTCCGTTGAACGAGGCTCTGCAGTTTTACGATAATAACCTTACAAAAGAGTGCTTTCCGCACTTTCTTCCTCTTGACTTACTTCCTGAACGACCCTTCGAAGCCATGACCCAAAATACCAGAATGGGTGAAACCAACCGAAAATTTTCGCTCCATTTTTGTGGAATAAAACAGTGGAGAATTTTGAAAGATGGCAACTGTTGAGCCACCGTGTATGGCTGGAATTGAGGCCGTGACCACTTATTTCGGTACGCTGTACCTGTTATTCCACAGTGGGTGGTGAGGAGAACGCATTCTGGTCAAAAAAAGAGGTTGAACTCGCATAATGTCTTGTTATTTATTTTATAATTAATTCAGGGTTCATACCGTCAGGGAAGGTCAGGGAAATCTTGACATTCCCCATATTGAAAAAAAGAAATATTAAGAATGTATTTTTTTTGGATATATTACCCATACATTTATATTGATAATAGACAGAAATTTCGTACTAAATAATATAAATACGAAAACGAAATCACATTACGTGTGACCATTCATATAGTTCTCCTATATCCCTATTAGTCCCTATTGGTAAAGAATAACTATAAATAGGGATTTATTTTACGAAAGTCCCCATTGACGTGATCACAATGTTTTCAGCGCATGCGCACCTTTTCTTTTCGACTATTTCGTGCGAGTACACATTTCGTACGAAATCATGGCATCGTTTTCGTACGAAATGTGAAGTTTTCGTAACATTCGCCAAAAACATTTTTAACCCAGGAAATGAAGTCAAAAGGCAACTTTTCGTACGAACTTTCTCTAACTGTCTGTATATATGCTGAATATATTATAAATGCTGATAAATATACATGTACGAGTAATATATTGTATCATCTATAAAATAAATATATGGGGAAAATATTGCACATACATACACCCCGAGGTATCGAACTGGGGACCTTAGGGGTTATATTTTGTTGTTTTTTATGAACTATTTCTTGACTTAGTTTTATTTCCAATAGCCCAATTAAGTGTTTACATTGAATATACATGTACAGTAGTGTTTACATTAAATATATATTTTCAAATTTCTTTTGCACAAATATTTTGGTAATAATATAAAATATAGACATACATTATACAGACTCTAGGCCTGTTCTTAATATATTATGAAAAATATATTCTTCGTTTGTCTTCGTTATATATTATCACCAAAATATTTGTCATATAGTACAATATATCAGTATACATGCATTTATAATATATTACTCGCATATAATTTTTCCATATGGGTTTGACCATTAAGTCTGGGAAATTCAGGTGGAAGTCAGGGAAATTCATAATGTTTGGAAATTTGTTGTTGCACAACTATTTAAAATAGTATACGTATCTCATGATAATCATTAGGAAAGTTGTATTTGTGATCTACTTGTACTATTACTGAAAATTTCGCCTACGGCGTTTTCATTATCATTTCTTATCTTCATCATTAATTATTTTTATCAACAGTTCACCTTAAATGCATTATTTTTGTTAAAAACAATTTCGCCTATGACGTTTCCGTCATTATGAAGATTTTTTTTATTATTTCAAAGAAGTCTCAAAAATGCGATGGTTGAGATCTAGGTTTCAACCACTAGTGTTAGCATCGTTATTAATATTAATACACTAAAAATGCAATATTTCTGGTAGTTTTTCAAAAATGTCGACTATGACAGACTCTTAATTATTAATATTATTACTTCTTACAAAATTGTGAGCTAGTTCCATCGTTTCGTGATCAGATCTGCAATCTGTAAAATTTCCGCTATATGGTATATTTGCTTGGATGAAATCTGTAAAAATTGTTTCTTGAAATTGTCTGAAATATTTCCAAAATTTTCTGGAAAACTGGAAAAAGTCGGGGAAATTCAATTGAAGATTTGGCTAGTCATCATGACAGAAGAGTACAAAAAATATGGTTAATTCTAGAGTTGCAGCTAAAGTTCAGTTTAATTACATGTGAGATTTTTTATTTGAAAAGTCAGGGAAATTGAGTTGCAAATTTTGGTATGAATCATGTAATTACTGAAGCGTCGTATGAAAAAATTGAAATATGCAAAATGTTAAACATCTTATTCTTTTTAATGATTACTACTTGGCGGTGGCGAATATATGTGAAAAATATATCTTTTTTAAAATTATGTTATTTATGTATGGGAGAGATACCAAAATTGGCTCAATGCCATATATTGATAATACGGTATATTATAATTGTTGTTGAAATATATTTGTAATATATTGTGTCATGTATAAAATAACGTGTGGGGAATATATTGCACAATATTCACACTTTTTTATTAATGCAATGGGGATCGAACCAGGAACCTTTGGTTGAGTCACACCATACATTTTTAGCCATCTGCAAAATTGAAATGCAGTGTTAAAAGTTGTGGTTATAATTTGTCTTGTTTGTTATATACTAGTTCCTGTTTTGATGTTATCATAAATGGCCCAATCAAGTGGTTACATTAAATACACATTTCCTGATTTGTTTTGCACTAATATTTTGGTAATGATATGTAATGTAGACATACATTATATTCATAATATATTGTCCCTAATACTTTAAGCATAGGCCTATATTTTCAATAAGATATAAGACATGTATATTACAGTATGACAAATATATTCGGTATATATTATTACCAAAATAGTTGTCATATATTACATATATTGTTCATTGTTCTTAAATATATGTGAAATATCTTACGAAAATACATGTATATCAGTCTATTTATAATACATTATTCACATATAATGTATACAAATTAGATCTTAAATACATTATTTTTGTCACACAAAAGCCTGATAGCGTTTAAATACCAGAAATCAAATTTGTATAACCCTTTTACCAAGATGATGACGTAATTCTTTGACGTCACTAAGTGTCACAGGTGGACTGGATATGCACTAATAATATCACTGCACTAATTGCTTGCCTCCGTTTTTGCCTTGACCGGATGTTTGTTTTACTGTACAGTTTGCGAAATAACATTGACCATGGGGGGCCCCTGTGGGTAAACTCGAAAATCCATTATTTCTGCAGCATTTTGTGAAAAAAATTTCCTAAGTAATACAAGCAGTATTTGGCTACTTTAACAAAAATATTGCCTGCAACGTTTCCATCAATGTGGATAATTTTTATAATTTCGAAAGAAAAACAGGGTTCCCCTAGACTTGGAAAACCTGGAAAGTCAGGGAAGTTGAAAAATGTCATTTCAGGGTGAACCCGGAAGAAGTTGACATCGTTATCAATACTAATGCACTAAAATCCATTATTTCAAGTAATTTTTCATAAAATTCGCCTATGGCATTCCCTTAATTATTAATATGGTGTAAAATATATGATAAATACATTGATAATATATTATAAACGATGTTAAATAATATGTGTAATATGTTGCACAGATTTTTTGGTAATAACAAACACTTATAATGTAGGCATATATTTATAATATATTCAGAATACATTTTTCATAATATATTAAATAAATATATTTGTCTTCGTTATAAATTATCACCAATATATTTGTCATGTATTACGAATATAATTATTTAAATATATGTGTAATATATTAAGAATATATATCAATATATTTATGATATATTACCCACATATTATTTTGTCATATGGGTAATAACATTTTGAAAAGAACATCAATACTGCATGCAAACGAATCGATGATTCCAAGTTTTAAAATATGGTTGGCTAAACACACGACTTGGCGCTTTCTGAAGTAAAAATATGTCAAATCTGTAAAAATTGTTTGTCTGAAAATTGTCTAAAAATATCTGAAAACCTGGTAAAGTCACAGAAATTAAGTGAAGATACAAACAGTCACCCTGTTATAAATAAAATAACATTAATACACTTATTACGTATTTTGTTCATTGTGAAAATTTTTCCAAATCTGGGTCTAAAAATCATAAATTCCAGGACGGCCTTTATGGATGGCCCCTAAACCAAATCTACTATGGCAATTTGCTCGTTATAACCGAGTTCGACTGCTATTTGACTATTGTAAACGCTAATACTGATGAAGGCAGTAAGAGATAGGAGGAACCTTCGTGTATCATTCGCCTAAATTTCAGCCCCGTGGCCTTTTTTGCGTTATTATATTTTTAACGACTTCAATTTGAATCGTTTCCCCTGACCTAGTCTACGCACGAGAACACAAATAAAAAATGGCAACATCGGTTAAGATGGAGGTGGGAGCAATTTTTTCAGAAAAGGGTGATTCGGAATCCCTGCTTGGTACACCTTTGCGCACTTGGCCAAAAATTGTAGATTGAAGATTGAACAAATGTAGATTGAGACAAATGTAGTTTCAAACTGTATTTACAAGTGTATTTTAAAATGCATTTCCGAACGCACACTGTAATGTAGTTCGTGTGCATTGAAGAATATGTTGTGCAATGCATAGTGTAATGAATTTGCATCGAAGAATGCATTTTACAATTTGTATTGCATGCATTGTATAATGTCAAAAGCCTTACTATATTTCATGATTACAACGTTTACAGAATCCCAATTCTGAATTTAAAAAAAACATGTAAAATATTCAATAAATAAATTTTGTGCTGGCAATGAAATAAAGTTTAAAATTCAAAAATACATCAGTTTCATTCAATTCAATGCAGCACATATAACTTGTATGTATGCAGTTTAAAATACATTGTGAAATACCGGTACGTGTATATCTTTGAATGTTTATCTCAATGTCTCAACTCTACTGAGGATTTTTAAATCATCCCTCAGAATAATCATGTGAAGGTTGAGGTTTATTTCATCTGCACTCTTCATGCATTTTTATCCCACATTCAAAAGAAATCTATTTTAAATGCATTTTGAAATGCATTGCATATTATGCATATTATGTATTTCGAAATGCATTTCTTTTCCATGTGGGATGAAACCCACCTCAAAGTCATCATGTTCTTCATTCTTCACTCCCAACTCCTCATGTAATTTTATGAAACATGAAATCACACTCCTCAAAGTTTATGAATTATGATACAGGCCTCAATCCTGCAATCCTGACATATTTTTGAGGATTGGCGATAACAATTGAATTGAATTGACATGTTAGTGAAACAAAATTATAATCAATTATTCACTACTCGCACTTCACTCCTCATCCAC
>JAQGAF010005391.1:0-12153 GCA_034687865.1 Kryphioiulus occultus | reverse complement strand
TTCCGATTTTAAATCCGGCATTGGGTTTCTGAGAAAAACACATTTTTACTCGATTCTTGCAGGTGAGTCGATTTTTTCAAAAATCGAATAAAAATCCAGTAGGCCTATTGTTCAACTTTTCTGCTCAATTTTTCTGTGACAGTCCAACAATTCCACTGAGGGAACCATTGCACCAGCAATCCAAAGTGGACGAAATGTCCCGGCACCCCTTACGGAAGTAAAACTTGCTGAAAACACAAAAAAATTACCGTGGACACTGATGATCTGAAGTCTAGAACACAACTTGTAAAAATGTAATCAAAATCCAGTATCGTTCAATTTTTCTACTCAATTTTTCTGTCCAACGGTTCCACTGATGGAGCCATTGCACCGTCAATCCAAAGTGGACGAAATACCCCGGCACCACTTACGGAAGCAAAACCGCTGAAAACACAAAAACTTTACTATGGACACTGAAGATCTGAATTTTTTTCATGGTTTTTTAGGCTGGTCCCAATGTCCATCGTCCATCATCACCTCACATGATGCTGCACCTGCTGCCCCCTCTACGGGATGCTTGCCGTCTTGCCTCCTCCACACGTTTCTGCATCTCTGCTTGTAGTTGACGCAGTTCCTCCTCGGAGGCCATCTTGTTCTCCCGGATCTGCCGCTTGGTGGCGTTGACAGCTTGGTAGGGCCCGAAGGATCCTTCGATGTCGCTGAGCAAGCCATCCTGGTGTTTGCGCTGGATATCTTCGTGCTTGATACGCTTCATGCGCTGGAACATGGCCAGCGCCTCCTGGCGCTTGACCACATGGAGGGCGTCCATCTCCACATCAGGAAGGCCATCGCCGGCTGCTACGGTGTCGCTCACGTCGCCCTGGTAAAACTTGAGCGCCACGGAAGCCGCCATGGCGTTTTGAACTTCCGCTGTTGCTTCAGCTACGTTTTGCACCGCGGGGATCTCTGCACTGGCGAATAGCTCCGCCCACTTGATCACCAGCTGCTTAAGCTCCGCCCCCGTCACTTCCTGTCCGCCGACCTTCTTGACGATGCTGCGGTCCGCTGGGAAGATCCGCGGCAGGAAGTCCTGGATCGTCTGCACGAACAGCGGGTCCTCGCTGTGGGCCTGAAGAGGTAAGAAGACATGAGATTTGAGGTGTTGATGGGGTGGGAATGTGAATTTTGCCCTTTGGAATGGACATGTACTAGGACAGCGTGGTACATTATTATGGGGATACATGGAAGTCCCGTAAGGTTACGTGGCTGCATAATAGGATACCTAGATGTCCCGTAAAGGTACCTGGATGTCCTGTAAGGGTACGTGGATGTCCCGTATGGGTATGTAGCTGTCCTGTATGGTTATGTTTCTGCCTTGTAAAGGCATGCAGCTGTCCCATTAGGGTACGTGGCTGTCCCGTAAGGATGCCACGATGTCCCATAAGGGTACGTAGCTGCCCCGTATGGGTGTATTTCTGTCTCGTAAGGGTTCGCGGCTGTCCCATAAGGGTACGTGGGTGTCCCGTATGGGTATTTAGCTGTCCCGTATGGTTATGTTTCTGCCTCGTAAAAGCATGCGGCTATCCCATATGGTTATATATCTGTCTCGTAAAGGTACGCGGCTGTCTCGTATGGTTATATATCTGTCTCGTAAAGGTACGCTGCTGTCTCATATGGTAATATATCTGTCTCGTAAAGGTACGCGGCTGTCCCATAAGGGTTTGTAACTGCCCCATAAGGATACCACGGTGGATGTCCCGTACGGGTATGTAGCTGTCCCGAAAGGTTATATTTCTGTCTCGTAAAGGCATGCGGCTGTCACGTGGTTGTCCCATATGGGTTCATGGCTGTCCCGTATGGGTATATTTCTGTCTCGCAAAGGAATGCGGCTGTCCCGTAAGGGTGCGCGGCAGTCATGGCTGCACAGTATGGCTGTATAGTAGAACCTGTCTAAAATAATACTGTTGGAACCAGTGTCAAATATTATTTCAGACAGGTTCAACTGCAAAATGGGGGATTTCACCTTTTTCTATCCAAGATGAGTCACTAGCTATTATGGGCAGCATTTATACTACACGTACACTACGGGTACATGAAGACTATTTGCCTCGCATCTCCCTGCCTGCTGCATTTGGTAGTAATTGATTACGCCTATGTAGAAAATGCCTTTTTAAAGATTCAAAGAACATCAGTCTCTCATGAAAATTTCTTTTACAATTTTTGTTCCAAAAACATACTATGTAAAACATAAACGCTGTAAGAACGATTTTCAAACAACTTAGATGTGTATTTAGTATTGTAAAAATTATACATGTATAATGTTATATGTTTATGGAAATATTGAATTAAAAAAAAATAAGAAACCTAAATCTCGTTATACAGGGTGCCCAAAATCTCTTTTGCAGCTTTGATTTTAAAAAAGAGGACTGCTGAAGAATATTGACAGTTTCTTCCACATAATTAAAATTATTTATGATCTTGTTGCTACCAAGTGTGATATTTTAGCTTCCATGTTTGATTTTTTTGCAGTTCCTTTGTTAATATTCCGTTACAAAAACTTTTGGGCTAATACAAATTATACTTGGGTACAAAGTCGGGACTGGTAATTTTATTGTTTTAGAGAGGATATTATTTTACACAGTTTTTTTTAGATAGGTTCTACTGTACTTGGCAACACTATGATCTTTGGGGAGCACTGTTCTAGCACATGTTCATGACAAAAATTGTTTCAAGACGTGACCTCTCACCTTGTCATAGTAGGCCAACTCGTTGCCAGGATAGGGCATGAGGCAACAGCCTACATCCCGGAAGCTGGTCAGGATCTCCCGGTGGACAACCCGGCTCTCATCCGCCATGTCCGGCTGCACGTCCAGCTTCTCCCGCTTGAAGTTGCGGGCCGAGCACGAGTAGCGGTCGTCATAGTAGCCGAACCGGAAGTCGCCCGGGAACTGCCAGTCTCTCACCAGAAACACCAGGGCAGCGAAGGAGTCCCGGTCATCCTGGTCGATGACTGCTTTGGCGTAGCCAACGAACATTTGCAGGAACTGCAGGACGTCTTCAGACACCTGGTTCTTAACGTTGTAGACCAGAACGGAAGATAGCAGACAGCCAAAGGCGAAGATCAGTGAGTTCTCCACGGTCGTGGTCTTGTCGTCGAAGCAGCCCTGGGTGTCCACCAGCAGCACCGCAACCTCACGGCCATCGCGGAGGACCGTTAACGGCTCCGGCCACACCAGGATGCCAGTCGTCTGCCGCTCTGACGAGTTCTTCCAGTGGAACTGCACCGGAAGTGCCTTGTGGAACCAGTCCTCACCTGGATCTACAGCGGTCAGGTAGCGCAGGAAGTGGTTGATGATGTAGGACTTGCCGCTGCGCAATGGCCCGTTCACGGAGACGATGGCCACCGGCCGGTTGCCGGCCTTGTCCAGGATGGCCCCGAAACTGGCCACGTCAATCCACAGCCGGTTGTCCCGGATCTGGGCGATCTGAACTGCACCGGACATTCTGCTCAATTGATGGTCCTCAAGCTCTGATGGAGTCTTGATGATGGTTTTTGAAGAATTTGGAAGATCACCTTGTTGATGGTTTTTGAAGAGTTGGGAAGATCAACGCTCTTGGTGAGCTTTTGCCGATTCTTGCCAAAGAGCTTGTCGATTTGAGTTGTTATGATGTTTAGTGATTTCCTTTCTTCTGACGGGGATATTGCTGGTGGTTTTTGAATAGTTGGGGAAGATCAACTCTGATGGGGCTCTTGCTGATGGTTTTTGAAGAGTTGGGAAGATGAACGCTCTTGGTGAGATCTTGCCGATACTTGCCGAAGAGCTTGTTGATTTGAGTTGTTTTGATTTCCTTTCTTCTGATAAGACTCTTGCTGGTGATGTTTGAAGAGTTGGGGAAGATCACCTCTGATGGGGCTCTTGCTGATGGTTTTTGAAGAGTTGGGAAGCTCACCGCTCTTGGTTAGCACTTGCCGATACTTGCCGAAGAGCTTGTTGATTTGAGTTGTTGTGATGTTTTGTGATTCCCTTTCTTTTGATAAGACTCTTGCTGGTGGTGTTTGAAGAGTTTGGGAAGATCACCTCTGTTGGAGCTTTTGCTGGCACTTGCCGATATGAGCTGTTGTGATGTTTGTGATTTCCTTACTTGTGATGGGACTCTTGCTGGTGGTTTTTCAGGCCTTGGGAAGATCGACTCTCTTGGTGAGTTCTTGACGATACTTGCCAAATGAGTTCTTTTGCTGTTTTGTGATAGCCTGTCTACTTTTTTGAAGAACCTCATGTAGCAACTGCGGCTCTGTGCTTGATCGGAGATGCCAATGTCTGATTATTTTCAAGGAAGTGACGAAAGCTCGTTGGTTAGTCATCTCCGTGACGTCGTCGGTTGCCAGCCAGAATGGTAAAGGCGTTTCCCGGTTTGTTTACAGTTGCTATCTCCTGCTCAGCTTTTATCAGAATTGGGAAAAAAAGGAATTCACGCTGTCTAGCAATGATTGGCCTGTGGCAATGTGTTGGGAAATAAGGACATTATCAATGTCAAATTACTGAGATAAATGAGTCAGTCAATGCAAGCCAGTATGCTACATGTAGTTAGGGGATACTCATTGATATCTGAGTGCAATTTTCAGAAAAATCATAGGAATTTTTAACCCTTTTAGACCAAAACATTTAATTTTTTTTGAAAAAAAAATAACTTGATATTCTTTATTGGCACTTTTGCAAGGACTACAATGAAAATTTTCATCAAAATCGGATGGAAATTAAAGATAATTAAGTAGAATTTATTTTTCGAAATTTAAAACATATTTTGGTCATTTTTTATCTCAAATGATAGACATTGATGGTATATACCCAATAAACAGATTGGCCTACTTGGGTACGGATTTTTCAAAAATATAATAAGGAATAAAAAATAACCATATTTAGACTATAACTTAGTATGACATGAAAATCTCGCGAAATTTCACAAACTGGTTCAAAAAAGTTGCAAATTACGTTGTGCAACAAATTTCAAAGCGGTCATTTGGAAGAAAATTTCAAAACCTTTGTTGATGTTTAGTTATCTACATCAATTTGTTTATGGAAAAATAGGCCTACTCCATGATAAGCTATTTTAAAAAGAAAACATTGCTTTATCCTTATTATTTAGCTGATGGTCATTTTTTAAATCTGTGGCTCTTTTACATGCCACCATGGCTGAAAAGGTTAATGGGTTGACTGGACCTTTCCTTGAGTGGAAAAAATGGAACAAATTCTTGCATTAGAAAAATAAATGGATTAATTTAATAACTACGTTCATGTACATGTATAAGCAGTTTCCAAGAGGTAGGTCCCTGGCCACCTACTGCATGCACTGTAAATAAGTTGTGTATCGATATTGCTTGTAAGCAGTAAAGGTGCGTTTACAAAATATCACAAAACATTGTTATGTAACAAATTAGTTTTTTAATTCTGTTGTACAACTTGTTATATAATACCCACTCGATTACATGGGTCAATTGTCATTCTTCTCATTGTCAAACAAGTTGCATAACTTTGCAATATAACACGTGAACTTCTCATTTTCAAATAAGTTGCTTATAAATTTGCAATATAACACGTTTGGTTATATTGTGTAAACGCACAATATCATGATATTGTTGCATAATTCTTCTTTTGTTTTAATCTCCTCACTTCCAGACAAGTTGCATAACTTTGCAATATAATGTTTTGTTATATTGTATAAACGCATAATATCATGACATTGTCGCATAACTCTTCTTTTTGTTGTATCATCTCCTTTTCTTCTCATTTTCAAGCAAGTTGCATAACTTTGCAATGTTACTCGTCATAATTCGTCTTTTGTTTTTTCTCTTCTCATTTTCAAGCAAGTTACATAACTTTGCAATGTTACTCGTCATAATTCGCTCTTTTGTTTTCATAATCAGGCCTAGCTTGTGTAACGACCGTCTCCATAGCAACCCGGTAGCAAGCAGAATGGCACCCGATTGTTGATTGGCCCTTATTAATGCTTATTAGTCGAAAGGCATGGATCACCATACAAAGTTCAAGGGCGCGCACGTTGGAATTCACGCTTTTTGGTTTTTGCAAAGAAATTCATTTTTGTCGTTGAAGAGCTGGCACAAACATGGCAATGGCATTGGATTATCGCCGTTTACAGGAAAGATGCATACATTTTAAACGTGAATGTTTGATTCTGGTGAGTAGGATTCATCCATAAGGGGCTAGAATAAACCAATAAGGTCAATCGACTGCAATTTTCCATTATTCCATAAGGCAGTATTACTAGGATTTGAAAAGGTCAAAAAAATAATTATTAGATGACTAAAATTGCATTTTTTCGTTTTAGGCCACCTGTTGCAACAACTTTTATCCATGTCGTCGCTGCCATGACATGGATGAGAACCACAGTTTGAACATAAGAGCTATAACTCATTTGCGCTGCTTGAAATGCACATTATTTCAGAAAGTAAATATTGCTTGTTTACCAATCGTATTGCCAATCGTATGGCTATCTAATTCCTGTCTTCTTAGGTGCGCCAGAACTGCCGAAAATGCAAGGTTATCTTCGGCGAATACTATTGCTCTGTGTGCCGACTTCACGACAACAACGTACACCATGAATATTTTCACTGTGAGGACTGTAGACATTGCAGGTGAACGTTTGGTCCAACCTTTTCCATAATCTGTATTGTGTATACATCTTGCATGTGTGACTAAAACATTGTGACTATCAACCTGGAAAACCTTCAAAAGTCAAGGAATTTTGAATCCAAACCTGGAATTTTTCAGCATCAAAATTGTATTTATTGTTTTCTCGTTATAATACAGAGAAATCAACATAATATCAATAATCAAGTCTACCTTTCCCCTAAAATTCAGCGTTTGTGGCAAAGTTTTTTCTAAAAATGTTGCCCAAGGCGCTCGTATATTAATCCTGGGTTTTCACTGAATCTGGGAATCATGGGAAAGTCAGGGGATTTGTAACTGACTTGGAATCCTGAGTCATGAGAAAGTCAGGGAAATTTTGAAAAAAATTTAAATTATCAGGGATTTCTTAACTTGTATTTATAATTACACTCCAGAATGTATCGATGATAATATTTAGGGTGCATTTTAGGTAAAATTGCCCTTTGCACAATGAAAAAAAAAACAATATGGCAGATTGGTTACTTCTATTTGCCAAAATATATATTTGCCAAATATAAGTAATGTAAATTCAGACCATCTCAGTATTCCTAATGAAAAATTAGAATTAAGTAAGTGCATTAATAAATGTACATGTACTTTTGATGGTTTGTGAATTTCTTTGTTATAAAAGTTCAATAATTGCAGTCCTGCTCATTGGCCATGTTGGTTCTTTCTTACTTTACTTTACTTTTTTTTCTTTAGTTGATGGGAAAATTCAAAAGGTTAGGGGAAAATAAATTTTTAGCCTGGAAAACCTGGAAAAGTCAGGGGATTTTATGTCACTAGTGCTGTGGGAGCCCTGTTTATCTTACTAGGCATTATTAGTGATTTAATTTAAAAAAAATTGAAATTGCCGTAATTGTTGCCTTTGTTATTTTATGGTTTTGTAATATTGAACCAAACCTGCCATTTGAGAGTTAGTGTTTCAAAAAATTACACCTATACTGCCTTTCCTTATTAGTATTACTTAAATTTTGTTTTCTTTGGAATTGTGCCACACATTTAATCATTCAAATATATTTTTTAAACCTGGAAAACTGAAAATATGACTTTGGAAAACCTGGAAAACTCTGGGAATTTCGTTTTCAGAAATTAAGTCACCATAGCGTGTAAAATTCAACACTTTTGGTTACATTTTGATATATCCATCAATTGTCCTCATTTAGGAGCAGGGGTTAAAATGATGACGTATCTTTTAACAAACATTTATTCATTGCATATTTGCTTGTTTGCTTTGCAGAATTGGCGGTAGGGAAAATTTCTTCCATTGTGATCCATGCCGGGGTTGTATCCCGATATCTAATCAAAGTGATCATAAGGTACCCTTACTATACTATGCTCTTGCTATTTGCAGTACGTGTTTCTGTGCTTCATAATGCACTTCTTGCGCATTGCCTGTTATTTTTGGAAATATACATTAGCAATTTGTAATGCTTTCAGAAAATGCTTGCTTGGATAACTCACAATTTACCATTTAGAAATGTAACCACTATGGGAATAGCTGATTGACATAATTTGCAATAGGCTTCAGTCAAATCTTCAGTGGTGCATGTATGCAATTGAACGCTGTTCTTCCAATACCGCAAATTGTTTTCTGGAATCAAACCTCAATTGTGTTGTTTTCCTTTGATAATTTCACAGGAAATGTGCAAAAAGTGGATCACATCTGGAAAGTTGCCAGTACATTTTGGTTTGCAGTGTTATAAATTTTGTTTTAATATTTTGCAAGTGTCCGAAGAAACCACCATCACTCATCTGTTCTTGGTGCATGGACGCCAAATTCGAAACTTTCGAAAGATTCTTCGATCCACCTTGCGGCCACCAGATTCACGAGTAAATTTTCATTAAAGTATCGGAGTTTAAGAATGTGGCCATCGTGGGTAAGGTAGGAGGTGCCCGATAACTCAAAAATAACATTTTGCACAAGAAAGCAAATTGGTGAATTTTGTGAACAGGATGGCAAACAAATTCCAAGTTTTGAAATTTAGTACTTTTTTGAGAAAAAATTGGTGCTATTTTAGGATTTCTTCAAAAGGTAAAATTTTTAGAATGTAGTATTTCAATCCTTATTGGTTTCTGTGTTACGATACCATATCAAAATAACAAAAGTTGTGTCAAACTGCATCTGTAACTATCAGAAGCAGGGTTCATACCGTCAGGGAAAGTCAGGGAAATGAAATGTGGCCAGGGAAATCTTGATATTTTGACCATTAAGTCAGGGAAATTTAGGTGGAAGTTAGGGGAATTTATAATGTCCGGAAATTTGTTGTATCACAACTATTTTGATGGATATAAGTGTCTGAAGAAATGCATTAGAAAAGCTGTATTTGTGATCTACTTTTTCTAAAAATTTCGCCTACGGCATTTTCCTTATGAAAAATTCACCTAAAATGTAGTATTTTTGTTAAAATGCATTATTTTCCTTCTTCATGAACATTTTTTTAATATTTCAAAGGCGTCCTCAATTGCCCAAAAGGTGTCTGGAAAACCTGGTAAAGTCAAGGAAATCCATTGAAGATTTATCTAGTCATCCTGACAGAAAAATACAAAAAAACATAGTTAATTGTAGTGTTGCAGTCATGCACTAAAAATCCAATATTTCTTGTAATTTTTCAAAAATTTCGCCTATGTCAGTCTCTTAATTATAAATATTTTAATTCTTCTTACAAAATTGTGGGCTAATTCCATCATTTCGTGATCACAACTATAAATTCTAAAATGTCATCCTTATGATATATTTGCTCGGTCAAATCTGTAAATATTGTATCTTCAAATTGTCTGGAAACTTTCAAAAAAGTGTCTGGAAAACCTGGAAAAGGGAAGGAAATCCAACTGAAGATTTAGCTAGTCATCCTGACAGAAAAATACAGTAACATAGTTAATTGTAGAGCTGCAGTTAAAGTTAATTTTAATTACTCGTGACATTTTTAATTTGATAAGTCAGGGAAATTAATCATATTTGGTCAGGGAAATTGAGTATGAACCATGTAAAGGCAATTTAGAAACAGATGGCCACGTTCTTGACATTCCAAACTCGGTAGTTTCTGGTGAAAAAATGCTAAACTTTAATGTAATGTTTTCCCTGTGTTTCAGATGGTGCAAACGGGTGATAATCAGGCGGAAAGGGTAAGTCTCCCAGCAGTACCGAATTGAACTGAAGTGCCTCCAAATCTAATTTACCTTCTATTTCTGTCACCATAGGAAGTTTATTTGCCCAACATGCAGGGCGAACGAGTTTTTACCTATTTCTATAGATATCCCTTATTATACGCCCAGGCTCAACCCCGCTTATGTAGAGGGTCCTCCTGCCTTATTGGTGTCCGATGGCCAACAAGTTCTAGTGCCCTACCCTTTACTGTCCGATCCCCCCATGGAAACTGGTCATCTTAGCTATTCTTTGAACCAAGTCCGTTATTACTATTTACCCAGTTCCCCAAATGATACCAGGCCCGCCAATCTATTAGCAGTCGGCAACTATCAACTTTACGGACGTGTCGTTAATGCCGCAATGCCTTTGGCCCATGGAGCGAACAATCAGCCTGCGCAACCAAATCCACCATATGGTCCTGGTCCCAACATGGGCTATGACAATTTCTTACCAAATGACTACGATGCGGCTTATGGACATGTCGATAATGCCGCAATGCCATTGGACCATGGAGCGAACAATCAGCCTGCGCAACCAAATCCACCATATGGTCCTGGTCCCAACATGGGATATGACAATTTCTTACCAAATGACTATGATGCGGCTTATGGACATGGCGGTAATGCCGCAATGCCCTTGGACCATGGAGCGAACAATCAGCCTGCGCAACCAAATCCACCATATGGTCCTGGTCCCAACATGGAATATGATAATTTCTTACCAAATCACTACGATGCGGCTTACGAACATGTCGGTAATGCTGCAAATCTTCCATATTATCCCGATCCCAACATGGTATATGATGATTTATTACCAATTGACTACGATGCAGCTTACGGACATGTCGATAATCCCGCAATGCCCGTGGACCTTGAAGCAAACAACCAATTTGCGCTACAAAATCCTCCATATGGTCCTGATCCCAACATGGGATATGATGATTTATTACCAATTGACTACGGTGCGGCTTACGGACATGTCGATAATCCCGCAATGCCATTGGACCTTGAAGCGAACAACCAGCTTGGGCTACCGAATCCTGAATATTATCCTGGTCCCAACATGGGATATGATGGTTTCTTACCAAATGACTACGATGCGGCTTACGGACATGACGGTAATGCCGCAATGCCCTTGGACCTTGAAGCGAACAACCTGCTTGCGCTACCAAATCTACCATATTATCCCGGTCCCAACATGTTCTCTGGTAATTTTTTACCAAGCTATCAGGTTCCCATATATGCCAGTAACCCCGTATTGTCCATCGCCCATGGATCAGGCAACCAGCCCATGGGGCCAAATCACCCGTATATACCCGATCGCATCGCTGTGCCCCATCCCCCCCTTTTGCCACCGATGCCCCAGGCTTCATTCATGGCCCATGATGTCGCAGTCATCACATGCAGCGGTTGCGGGCTGGTGAGTTGAAACCACAGCCAATACGGCTTGTGCCTAAAATCTTCTCTTGATGAAATTTTTCTTTCAGACGAGCTATATCCGAAGGAACGAGTGCCTCATGTGCACACGGTGTTATTCGCAGAAATTCTTCTGCGTGCCGAAGACAATGTAAGAGATTGCTGGCCAAACGCTTTTATGTGGTTTGAATGTGCAGTTGTGCCAAACTAGTTTTGGAATGCACAGTTTTTAGATATTTTTTATCAACCTGAGACGTGGGGTTTACTCGCAGTGTTTTTTACTACCGGATACTCCGAATCTATTTTTATAATAAACATGTTTTATTGAAACAAGCCCATTAATGCTGTAGAGCTTCTGCTCAGCATGGAAATTGTGGGAAAGTGGGCTTCTCCTAATGGCTCATAGACGGGCAACTGGAAGTAGTCATACAACAAAAGTCAATTTTTAGCAGGGCATATGCTGTAGAAGGCATATATCCGAATATTTGTAATAAATTGAGTAAAAAGCCCATATGAAAAAAATGCCTTTTAAATGCATTATTTAAAATACATTTACAAATTCATTGTAGAATATATGTAGATTGAGCCTAGAACAACCTGGGAATGCATTTCAAAATGTATACTGAAATATATGTGTATTGTATTTCCAAATGTATTTGAAAATGCATGGGCAACCTGGAAATCTTTATGTAGATGATACAAAAAACAAAACACTTGAAAATGTACCACGTTTATTTTAAAGTAATGCGTACATTACAAAATTACTAAAAATACTTACATGGTGTCTACTTACCTGGAAAACTCGGAAAATTACGTTCTCAGACATCAGTAGACACCCTGATTTATTTATTAATTTTTGGAATTTATAAATGCATTAGAGGATCTAATTTAAATGTATTTAAACATACATTTTCATATAGAGATG
>JAQGAF010005390.1:0-12156 GCA_034687865.1 Kryphioiulus occultus | reverse complement strand
ATGGCTCCTAGTCATTAACTCCCCCCTCCCTCGGACTGATCTCCCTCCTGACAACTTCGGACCGTCCCCGGATAATCTGATTGTTCCACCCTCTTGAAGGTAAGTCCCTTCGGCTCCTCACACTAGTTTACTTAGAAGTTCGTGTCTAAGAGAGATTGTTCATACAGGGATAATCACATATCACCCCAATTATAGTACAGGGTGTTCCTAAAAGGATTTTTTCAACTTTGAAACAGTCTAGAAAATGATCCAGTAGACATACAAAATTGGTTATGTTATGGCAGCTGAATTCTCCAGGAACCATTTGGACACCCTGTATATTCACTTTTGCCAAGCTACCCCGGGACGTTCTTGACCCTTTACACACATGTAAGCTTAATTAGGGGAGAAAGTGTGTCACTTGAACCTAGCCTAAGGCCATGCTTGAGCACTCACCCTCTTTAAACCCTATGGAATGCTACGTGCTTCTAGGACATTGGGATCACTTCAGTTAATCCGCTTAAAGTTACACTCCTGAATTGGGACCAGTACAGTTATTCCTGTAATGGTCACTCACTTGTATCTGGGACAGTGCCTTGAATCCAATGTTTGTTATTTTAGAATGTTCTGGGTTGAGCATCCAATGATACTTAGCACATCACATCACATGATTTTGGCACCCTATCAGCATTCATTGTGCATCTAGGGCACCCTATCAGCATTCATTGTGCATCTAGGGCACCCTAATTTCAGGAACTTTGTATCAGCAACAGTGTACTCTCTAGGGGGCCACGCTGCATGGACGTGCCTTCTTTCCGCTCCTGCCTATTTGCTGATCTTTAGGCCTATTTGGGTTAGGCCTACTTGGATTTTTTAACGCACCTCATGCTTTTGCATAGTTTTTTATTTTTTTACCATAATAAACCAGGATGGCGGAGCAAGCAGCTTTGGGCTCCAAATTGACTCCTGACTGTGACACTGGGGATACTCTTTTAGAGTTCATCGGAAATTTAGAGCGGATTTTCAACAAATGTATGCTCTAAAAAATCGGCCAGTGCAGCTGACAAGTCCGCATTCTTACAAAATGTGACGAACTTAACCAATGGTCTTAAACTCGTATGTACCAGGGCCACTCATGCCCAGTCATGTTCCCGCTTCCAGGGATTTAGCATTGAACCCACAACTCGTGACAATCACCGAATTGTTTGAGAAGCATTTGAGTGCATTTGAGGAGGCCCTCATGGTGAAGCTTTCCCACCCTCCAGTGGCCCTGGCGGGTCCTTTGTTCTCCGAAGTCGTGGCTGGTGTTCCAGCCTTGCTGGCCCACCTCTTCTGTGCAGGTTTCTTGAGCCTTGCTTGGTCCCGGTGCCTCTAATCAGGGGGTTCCATGGTCAGACCTTCTGTTTCAGGATCTGTTCCTGCCAATGTGGTTCCATCGCAGTTGCCTGGTGATTCTTCAGTGTGGGAATGAGTTACCTCTGGATGTTTGCAGTTAGACGTCCTCTGTTTCTACAGCTGCTGATGAACTCTCTCAAGAATAGCCGGGTGCCCAAACTCTCTCACAGCCTCATTCTGATCTGCCCCTCCTGGCTGACCTGTTACTTCCTTCATCTAAACCATCTGTACAGCAGCCTTTGTCTGGCAATCGTAATAAGCAACCTGTGACACGTGCTCCACTCATCAAAGGTAATCGTACCAGTGTATCAGCTCTTCGAGGTCAGGCACCTACATCTAGACTATATGTGGGCAATTTACCCCATGATCCGGATAACTGCAGCCACGTGAAAACTTTTTTGGGAAGGAGGCCATAGCTTTACTAGAGTGTGAAACTCTGGGCTCTAAGCAGCCGCCTTCCTCATGGTTTTCTGTATTTCTTTCGCATTAGGGAGGCCGATTTGGGCACTGTCCTTGCGGCCCCTTTATGGCCTGAGAATATAACTGTCTGTCTCTTCTCTGGCCCTAACCCGGGAAGTCATTCTCCCCTTGTCACCAAAAACGTTCCCAATCCTCCAGTTACATGATGCGAAGTTAGATCCCTTGGTCATGTATGTTGTTTATGAATACACGCAGCATTGTCAATAAGATTTCTATGCTCAAAATAATTTTACCAAAGCCCAACTTTTTAGGGATGCTTTTCAGTCCTCATATTCTGCGGATAACGGGGTATTACCAGATTTTAACCCAACTACTTTACCATTTACCTCTCTTAGAAGAATTTATTTTTCGGAGGAGGAAATTCTTAAAAAGTTGCTGTCTCCTAAACTCCATGGTGGAGCTGGCCCTCACAATATTCCTACTCGTGTATGCAGGGATTGTGCACCTTGCATCGCCCATCCGTTAGTGCTGATTTACGTTAGGTCCCTGCAGGATGGTATTGTCCCAACTATGTGGCGAGATTCTATTATATTTCCTATCTTTAAAAAGGGGATCCCTCTAATCTCATCAAATTATCATCCCAAATCTTTGACTTCGGTACCATGTAAGATTTTGGTTAAGTCTGATTGCTGTTATTTCTTGTGACATATTTCCCATTTTCACCATGCCAGTTTGGTTTTTTGCACAATTGCGCTGCTGTCACCCAGCTTCACCATTGTTTAGACATTCTTACAGATGCCTTGGAGGATGGCTCAAGTACGGATGTCTTGTACTTGGACTTTGTTAAAGCATTTGATAGGGTGTCCCACCCCAAGCTTATATATAAACTTTCCAAATTGGGTATGTGCGATCCGCTATTATCATGGATATCTTCCTTCATCACTGATTTGTCCCAAGTTGTTCGGGTGGGTCAAGCAGTATCAGAACGAGCTTCAGTAATTAGTGGTGTACCCCAGGGTAGTGTGTTGGGGCCGATCCTATTTCTCTTGTTTAGTGATGACCTTCTAAATTCTCCCAGTGGGGTTGCTTTACTGGCCTTTGCAGATGATATAAGCTTATCAGCAGATCTGATCACCTAGCTGAGCAAAATGATCTTTAACCCTTAATGTGTCATGGACATCGCAGCGACGTCCATTTTTGGTGGCTGTGCATTGTTATGGACGTCGCTCCGACGTCATCAAACTTTAAATCCTCCCGCCGCAGTGAATACCGCGATTTGATTGGTGTTTTTTGCTTTGACGTGCAGCTTGAACTGTTGCAAATCATCGCCAATAGGTGTCACCACATCCTTGTCGTTTTTTCAAAAAATAATGGCGTCAAACAGGCGAGGCGTGGGCTCTGGAAAAAGTGCCGATAATTCTGCTCTTTTGGGTTCAGATAGTGATTCTGGTTCTTCGGTAAATGAGGACGATCTTTCTGATTTTGGCAGTGGTTCGGAATCCAGTGAAGACAGTGATTTTTCCGAGAGTGAAGACAACGAAATTGATATTTCCAGTGCAAGGGTTTGGTGCAAAATGCCAACTTCCAACACGGCGAGCTCCTGCTAACAAGAAAACACATGCATTTCTCCGATGTACTGTGTGTTCAAGTCGTACTGTCAATGGAAAGAAATTACGACGAGAAACTCGTTTTTGGTGTCCAGATTGTGAGGTACCCCTCTGCCAAATTCCTTGTTTCAAGATATACCACACAGTCACTAACTATTAGTTACTTTTTGGTGAGTAAATATTTTTCAATGAATAAAAATGTTCAAAATTTTTAAAAGTTTCACTTTTCATCATTTATGACAAAATAATGAGATACAGTGGCTGTAATGTTTTTTGCTCATTATCATAAGAAATATGCAGTCCTTCTGATAAAAAAAGAATTAGGTTGATCTGACAAAAACTATTTCTATAACAATTTTTCAAGCGGAAAGCGGAAATCATTGAGCTTTGCGGAAATAAATTTGACATTGGGAAGATGACATGGGCAAAATAACATGACGCGGAAAGGGTTAACTGGCCCTTGATGGTATAGCCACATGGTCCACCCTCTGGCAGCTCCCTTTGTCCACACATAAGTGCGTTTGTATGCATTTGGGCCCTCACAATAATAATCTTTTTTACATTGGTCCTGTGGTGCTGAAAGATGTCTGCCAACAAAGGGACCTTGGGGTAATTTTTGAAAGCACTCTGAAATCTGATGCACATTGCTCTGTTTTAGTAATTCAGGCAAACCAACGGGCCTTTTTGATTTTAAAATGTGTTGAAAGCAGAGATGCGAGCATGATTTGGAGGGCTTTTGCTACCTTCGTCAGGCCTATGTTGGAGTATTCTTTGGCGGTTTGGGCCCCTTATACTAGGAAAAACATTGAACTTGTCGAATCTGTACAATGTTGGTTACCAAGAGGTTGAAGGGATTTTGGACATTATCTTATAAGCAACGTATGGACTGACTTGGAATACGGAGTCTTGAATCCAGGCAGTTGAGATCGGTTCTGGTGCTATGCTATAAATGTCTTAATGGTAGTATGCATGTGGGCTCCCCCTTGGTGATGCAATCTAGTAACACCCTATCTTTGAGGCACCATTTAAAGCACTTGTCCTGGCCTTCTGCAAAAAAACTGCAGGTTCCATTTCTTCCATGCATGAGTTGGACGTGTTTGGAACGACTTGTTTGTTTGTTTGTTGATGGAATTTTTAACGTTGGCCTATTTTCGCACCTATTGGGCTCATCACCAATGCCAGGGGGCAGACCGTCCACCTGGAAATTTAGCCGCAGGGAGGAATACGCCCCCTGAGTGATCTTTAACGTGCGAAGAGCAAGGGGGATCCACACGGGACCTCGGTTTAAACTCTCATCCGAAAGAGACGCCACACAGGGAAAATCGCCTGCCCTAAATTTTCACAACAACCTTGGCCGGGATGCGAACCCGCAACGATTGGGTCGAGAAGTCGGCATGCTACCACTCGACCACCGGCGCTGGCTTTGGAACGACTTACCAGCAAATGTTGTTGGGGCCAGCTCGCTTTGGGTTTTTATTTCCTATATAGATGGGCTTGATTTGTCTCCCTATTGTATGCAGCATTAGCGGATTATTTATATCACTACACTACTTTTTTTGTTTTTATCTGTGACTGTTTCGCATTGTAGGGGATGGGTTAGTGTCACATTATGTCACCATCATCTTTCCATTTCCATTTTCGTGGAATAAACACAATGTATTATATTGCTTCCTCTTTTGAACTGGTAAATGTGTTGCTGTAAGTTCTACTCAGTGCATTTTCCCCATTTTTCTTGATTACCATTCATGGAAAGTCTGGAATAAAGGAAATTACACCAAAATGCAGAAATGTTGTGGGTCTATTTTCCATCAGAAGAATTCAATGCAGAATTCATCGAATTATTCATCTTTCAATAGAAATATCTCCAGAACACCAAGAGCTGGTTCTGTAAGGGGAACTACAATTCCACTATTAATGGGACGAGTATACAGTGCAGCTAGCCGAAAATACAAGTCTCAATGGTGCCATTTTGTAACAAAACATTTCAAGTTTTATGTGGATGTGAAACTTTAATGTAACTGCGAATGGGAATGAGCATAAGCGCAAAAGGGTTGACAAAATGCAAGTTCTCTCGCACAATTTTGCATGTATGCATGTTCCTATTCGCAATGACATTAAAATTGCACATTCACATAAAACTTGAAATGTTTGCTACAAAATGACACCACAGGTCGGCCAAGAAAGAAATCAGCCAATCGAACTCACAGTGCAGAGACCTTACTTAATTACCGACACCCCTAGACACTAGCGAAACTTTGGACTGAACCAACACTAATGCATTTCTCCATCAACCCAATTTTTTCTTGATTTAATGATCCACCTTCACTGGTCGATGACATGCCTTACTTTACAGTGGCAGTAGTACAGTGTGTGGTTGGATCAAAGTCTTGTTATTTATTTTAAAGTTAATTATTTGAGCATTGCATACAAAATTGAAAGATGCAAATGGTCAAGTATTACTTATAATGATCACTAATTGCCATTCACATCATTAATGGCTTTGGAAAGTGCACAGGTACACATTTTTCATGAGCTAGATGCTTACCAGCACTTGACATTCATCAGAAAATGTTGCCAATGTATGGTGTTCATGTCTGTCAAAAATAAGTTTGTTCCAAAAAGCTCAACAGTGTTTGCATTTATTGTTTTGATTCAAAAAGCATAAAAAAATTTTTTTTCTGATTGATAGGTAGTTGATAGCAGGGGTTCGCAAATGTTGAAAAATGTTACAGTTTGAAACATGTTTTGAACAGACATGAACTTCTTTCCATATACTGGTGAAATTTTTTCTGATGAATTCCATGTGCATTTAAGCCTACAACCTATGAAGAAGTATATGACTGAGTCACTAAGGTGCATCATTTTGTTTCATGGAAAACTATAACATCACCAACGACACTAACGACAAGTAGTGATCATGTAAGAAAATAATATTTTTTGATCCACCCTCGAATTTAAAAAGGATTAAATGGTCGCTCTTCCCACTCTGCAGATGCTTAAGACACAACCAGTGAAAGATTCGACAAATTCATTGGGGCTTGTCTTTTGACACCATATCAGCAAGTAAGCAATGCAAAGATTAACATTGTGATGTGAGCAGAGAAATGGGATGCCCTGCTCGATTGCATCTAATTGCTGTTGGTTCTTATCGTTGTTGTAGTGACAGTGGTATCTTATGGAGACACAGATATGCCCAGTGATGCTGCATACCGATGCACCCTTTCGTTTTAGCAACTACAGTGAAAGGGCAGCAGCTTGATGGTGTCACAACCCCACATGCTTCCTTGGTTTTAGCTTGTTTTTTCGCAATGCAGGGTGTTTGCAGGGATGGTCACGGGTGGCAAGGCACCAAGTAACCCTCCATGTCATTAGAATCACATTGAACAAACTGGCACTGATCACACTGCCCTAAGTTGATCCCTATATAGAGAGATGTTGGCTATCTCATTTTTGGTGGGACATTTGATTAAGTGAGCGAGACTGCATAGTGTTTGGCACACAACATGCACCGTAGCTTACCCCTTCGGAAGCCCACTCAAACATTGTGCCAGCCAGGGTCGGAAGAGGAATGCGTTCCACTCCTAAGCCACCATGTTTAAATTCCCTAGGTCTAAAATGCCCAAGATTGCACAAGCAACCATATTGACGGCCAACCTTTCTTTATACACTTACGAGCAAAAAACTCAGGCCACCTGCATGTATTGCCCCCCACAAATGTGCTTTTCACATCAACAAAATGTCCGATTTAAACTCGGAAAAGTGTGGTATTTAGAGAATTTATTCGTCCTTAAAGGGTGCTTAAATTTCATGATATTGGTTTTGCATAACTGGGGTGGAATCCCTTGGAATCAAGGTCACATGTATTGGCATTTCTGTGACATATGCCTTCTTGTACCCCCTGTGGCAATAAAAGAGTTTCGACATACAATTTGCCTGTCAGATCCTGATTAGCGTGTATCCAGCAACATCGTTTTAACGGTTTATTGAATAAAAATGACTGCCACGACAGAAATAGCCACTCAAGTTGTTGCCCTATGCCAAGCAGAGCATAGCCAGCAAGATGTGGCTCGCCAACTTAAACTGAGTCGCACAGCAGTTTAACGGGCCTGGCAACGTTTTGATGAGACTGGTTCTTACAATCGACGACTAGGGTCAGGTTGACCTCGGGCCACAACGGAGTGACAGACCGTTTTATTGCTTTAACATCATTACGAGACAGACGAGTGACTGCTGTTCAAGTGCAACAGCAGCTTCGTGATATGAATAGGGCATCTGTAAGTCAGTGGACAGTGCGGGGAAGACTAAGAGAAAGTAACCTTACACCGCATTGACCTGCAACAGGTCCAAGATTGACAGCTGCTCATCGTCAAGTATGTCTTCAGTTTGCTGAGCAGCATCTGAACTGGACAATGAAGCAATGGGGGTCTGTCCTGTTCGCTGATGAGAGCAGAGTATGTCACTACAGTAACGATCGACTGGCACTAGTATACAGGCGACCTCGAGTGCGTGTTGCCCAGTGCTGCATTACTGAAAGTGTCAGTTATGGTGGCAGTTCTTGCATGGTTTGGGGGCAATTTCTCTGGAAGCCAGAACTGACTTTGTCTTCATCGATAGGGAGGCCTGAGGTCCAAATAGAGGGGGTTTAACCGCTGTACAATACATTGATGAGGTTCTGGCAAACCATGTCCTCCCATATGCTGGATTTGTTTGTGATAACTTCATGTTTATGCATGATATCGCGAGACTACACACCGCAGCAATTGTATGGGGGTTCCTTGTGGACGTTGGCATTCAGGTTATGGAATGGCCATCATGCAGTCCTAACCTAAACCCCATCGAGCACATGTGGGACGATCTCAAGAGACGTGTTAGAGCAAGACATCCTGCAGTTTCATCTGCCCGGGAGCTGAGGACTGCAATTCGAGGAAGAGTAGACAAACATCCCTCAAGAAACCATCCATAACCTGATTTCATCAATGCTCACAAGAATGCAAGCTGTTGTGAATGCTAGGGGAGGGAATACCATGCACTGATATTAAGGGGTTTTGCTTAAAATTATTTGAATAAAGTCATCCAAACACCTTTGATGTCGAATGCAGTGTATGGCTTTGGTAGACACTGGCCTTTGGATGCTTTTCATTTGAACAATTCAGTAGGGATCTTGGTCACACCTGGCAAATTTCAAGAAGGAATAAATTCTCTAAATAACACACTTTCCGGAATTCAAATCGGACAATTGGTTGATGTAAAAAACAAAGCTTTGGTCAATACATGCAGGTGGCCCGAATTTTTTGCTCGTAAGTGTATGCGGGTCATCCATAGAACACAGGAACTTTGAATGAAGCTTCTGAACTTTTTTCACGTGTGCGGAATACAATGAACTTATTGAATAGAAAATGAACTTGAACTGAAAGTCACGTCACGAGGGGGCACAGACTCTTCGCCAGGTCAGTGCTCCGGCCCACGTCATAGTTTGTAGGGTGGCCGGCTTCTTGTCAGAGTCCTCGTTGTGGAGACGCTCTCTGATCGGCGGGGCATCGTCCATGGGCTCGTCCCAATCTAAGCTGCGATTCACAGGTCCGGACAACTCTCACAACATTGGGGTTGTCTGGCTTCTTTTTCTCTTGTCAGACTTTCCTCGAGCAACTCTAATCAGTGGTCACTGCGAGCGAATTATCCTCTGCAATCCGTAACGATGTCGGGGTCGCTCTCAGTCATTCACCTGGTGTTGGCAGCACCAATGAAGTCCACCGATCCTTCAGGTCGCTTGCACACTTGGAGGAGTTGGGCATCTCGGTCCAATGTACTTGAAGGGGTATTCAACCAGGAGTCAGAGACGAAGGGTTTCATGTGGCATCCGGAGCATTCACAGGCAGACTCGTAGACACTCAGCTGACTTGACGGGTACTCAGGGTTACACCCAGCCCAGCGACGCTAGCTTGATCCCTGCGCTTAGTGATGTTTGGCCATGCACTCACAATAGTGGAGGACAAGGCACGTCAGTTCTGCCTTGAGGCAATCCACTTTCCAGTTCGCCTCTGCGCTGGCGTCCGGCAGCGGGACGCTACTGCTCTGAGGACGTCGACAGCATCGCCCACTCTCCGAATCTGGCGTCTTCCCAGACACGCACCATGTCTCCATAAATTCGCCCAAGGCGAGAGAGCTCTCCAGGTAAGCACCTGGCATTTACTGACTGCTCCAACTTGGCCCACACAAGCGCATCCCACCATCATGAAAAAGGAGCATGGTGCATGAAGCATTCCGCATCCACAGGTGGTTGCTGCCCAGTCAGCACAAGCGAGGTCAGTTGCCTGCTCCCGAGTCTGCGACAGCTTTGACGGATCGCCGTCATCTGAGCAAGTCTCCGCCTTTTTCCTTGATTTCGCAAAAGCTACAGTAGTTCGTCACCAAAGCTCATCCGAACGAGGCTCCGCCTTCTTCCTCGTGCTGTTCTTGGCCTAGGGTTGCTTCAACCCACCATCTAATTTGTGCACCACCGAATCCGCGGTCAGGCTCCGCCAAATTCGTACCCCAGATCCAAGAGTGCATCCGCAGGCAGGCACCACCACTATTATCCTGCGGACGGTCTCCATTAGTGCCATCCGTGGCCCTTTCGTGGCCCACCTTCGCTCCAACGTCGCAAAGGTTGACTAAAGCCCGCGGCTCTGTCTGGAGTGGAGCAAAATGTGAGCAAGGGTCGTCCATCCACGACCATGTCACACAAATGAAGGGGCCCTTAGAAAGCACATCACTTAGGGCCCTCATCACCATTGATATGCCATTTGGTTGTTTGGGCAGTGTAGCCTGTGCCATTTGGTACAATGTGTTTATAATTATATGGCGAGGTACTTGGTGTATAGCCTCCTAGATATAACAGGTCTGCAGCAGCTTTGGTGTATATCCTCCTAGATATAACAGGGCTAAATTGCTGTCAATTTTTTGTATAAACAAAACGCCGCTTGATGGTGTTTTGACTATAGTCTGACTGGACAACCGGACTAATTCCCAACATTTAACCAATTGGGAGCTTTCAAATATCGAATAATAAACTTAGATTGTGTTGTGACTAATAGATATGTCCAATGTAAGCCAATTAATGAGCACAACATGTGCTCCGCTGGCAATCGGGCAAATGGGGATACCATTGTTACAGGCATAGTTTGTATGATGATGCAGCAATCTGATTGGATACCACAACATTAGATAAATCCATCCATAGACACTCACTCTACCTAGACCTGTTATATAGGAGGATATATGCTCGAGACTCGCCACCAATGACCCTACATGTAAACACCTTGCATTGCGAAAACAGCTTCCCTTCCACCCTTGAATTTTCAAGCGCCTACAAGAGGGTCTATTAAATATAAAGTACTTGGAATCATAACCCTAATTGAACTGGCACGACACAGGCAGCTGTGAGCCTGTGGCAGACCACGTTTTATCCACGTGTAAGAGTGCATGGTTTAGATCTCCAAATTTTCAGGAAGAACCTCAGTTGCCAAAGATTGGAAAGCCCATTCTGATTGTGTAGCCTATTTAGCGAGTACAATACCGACACTCTCGATCATGAGTGCATGTGGGCTGTGGCAGACCACATTTTATATACTTGTGAGATTTTGAGAGTTCTGTTCTGATTAATGACGATTGATATCCGAGGGTTTTTTTTGATATCTTGATGTAATAATCACTTATATAAAAATACAGTACATGTATTATGTCTTACCAGGGGCGATTTATCACCTCTCCTCCAAAATGACTGCTCTTTATCCGATGCACATCCTTGCGGATGTTGTTATCAACCAAAGTAGGCTATCAAACTTAAACAGAAAAAGGTGCCCTATATTTTGCAAACTAAGAATTAGCGTATGGTCTACGTAAACGTTCCAGATATTAAAAGAATTTTGACATTCAAAATGCGGTTCACTTTATATGCTAGAGTTACATTGTGGACGAAGGCATTGTACTGTAGGGCGACTCTGCAGCGCTGCATGAAAAGGTTATCCAACGCTAGGGAGCGGAGACGTTCACTGTGTGTTTGTTAATGCTAATGCTGCCACAATAACGCTTCAGCTAATGAGGTATATCCCATGCGGAGGCAAGGGCGATCCATAAATGACGCGTAGTTAAAGTGGGCTGTTTTAGTGGTGTTAAACACGTATGCCTACCGTTAAAAAACCACAGAGCATAACTTTTGTCGTAGCTCATATTGAGGTTCGTAATTGCCCGTTTATTTATTTACATTTATTTATAAAAATAATTTAATTTTATAAAAATTTTGGTAATGTAAGCCATAGGCGAATTTTTTTATAAAAATAAATAAATAAAGATGACAAAAATCCAACATCTCACGCCAACGAACTCAACTGAGGAGAATTATTTTGAATCGCACGCGCAACTCGACGCATTCAATTTTGGACTTTTGCCATATGTTGATTAATTATTTTTATAAATAAACGGGCAATTTAAAAAGTCAATAGACAGTTAGAGAAATTCCGTACGAAATAAAATAAATACGAAAACGAAATCACATTTCTTAAGTACATGCCCTTTTTCGTATTTCGTAAAAACAGGGAAATTTATTACGAAAATACCCCAAATCAGTAATAAAGATGTGTGACCATACATATAGTTCTGCTATATGCCTATTAGTCCCTATTGGCAAAGAGTAACCTTCAATAGACCATTACAAAATCGCCATTGCTTTAGTTATCCTTTGGCTGATTTGCATACGGCCTTGAATGCATTATTAGAT
>JAQGAF010005389.1:0-12156 GCA_034687865.1 Kryphioiulus occultus | reverse complement strand
TTTTATTCCATGGCACGAGATCTGCTCCCATTGATTTGCAATGCTATACGTGACGTCACACGTTTTCGTCACGTTCAGGTTTAACGTGGAGCTGAAACTCTCTATTACCCCGATTTAAACGTTTTGTGGCGTTGATAAAATACCTGTCTCCCATCCCACCTCGTAATAGCAGGACATAAAACGCCTTTTTTTTCGTTGCTGACTTGAAGTGGAAAGCCAACTAATTGGGCCTAATGATGTTAAAACAAGCGTAATTAGCATCATGGTCAGTGTGCGCGCTAGACTGACCTTTGCCACTGCTGAGTCGGGGCCACGCCCCAGTGCTTGCCTCTGTAATGACGGTTATTACGTAGTCTGTTATTATGTCGCCCCCACACTCTACAGAAGCGACCAATAACCATGTCGGTAAAAACTTCGATAGTGTCCAGATATACTTTACATGTACATGTATGTGATAGATACGACAGTTCCCAAACTTTTCCTGAGCCACCATTGCTCGCAAACTTTCTTTCTGCAAGCCTCTTTTCTGCGAGGTTTTATTCACCCCCTGAAGGCCGGATTATCCTCCTTGGTGATTTTCCTCACTTGGAGTTGATTGCTAATTAACGAGGCGAACGCGCAACGCCTTAATGAGCATTTAATCGCTCACGTTTAATTAACAGCCCCTGAAGACGAGCAATCAGTGCGAGCATTGCTGCCGTGCGGCGCTACCATCGTCCTGGGGTTGCTTGTCGCATTTCCTGTTTCTTTGTGGTACGGATTTTGAATTTTTCGCTTAGCACGTGCGAACGTTAATTGGTCGAGCGGAGTCACGTGGCAAACGTGGAACGTGAGATTCCAAATTGGAAGGCACTATATGGGCGTATGTCTTGCAGAAGAACTCAATTGCGCTTTACCAAGATGGTGTGAAATGCCAACTTCACAGTTGTATCTCAACTAAAACGACCATTAGCTGGTAATTATTATATCGGTAGTTAAAAAAAAGAGTTTAAATTGTATTTTTGGCGTTTTTCAAATGCAATTTGAGCGATTTTGTCCAAATGCCATGTACATGTAGTTTTGTCGTTTACTAGGGACATCGTTTTGCTCTTTTTTTTTTTTTTTTTGCTTGAGTTTCACTAGTGTATTTCTCCTTATCGTCTATCGTATTTTGATGGTTTCTGCATTTGGAATGACCCACGGGGTGAGGCGATAAGGGCCCCTACCCCCTTCGCCAACCGCATTAATTTATTTGTCTAAACACGGTTTGAGCGTCACCCGAACCGTCTTTTCTGAAAAGCGTATTAATATTTGGCTCCTGAGGGGGATTTCGGATATAATTTTCTCTAGCGAATATATCACTCCCCCACCTTCACCCCTCAAGGTTTTCCAATTTGTTCATTTTGGGCAGCGATATCTCGTGTTTGAAGGGCCGTCGTTTCACTAATCCCTCGCAGGCTGGCTTTGTTTTAACTCGATTTTCGAAATCCTAAACGGATCACGAAGGATTGACCACTGGCCGGGCGGACTAACCCATGTAGTGGACGCTATCCCGAAATGAACTCCCGAGGCTGTGTTTACGGTATACGAAATCCATTGGCGAATGTGAGATTTAGCAAAACATGTCCTTCTCTGTCCTTAATTTCTTGTTAATTTAATTTTGTGAAAATGTGTGCTCTAATATGCGGCTGTTGGTCCAAACTGTGACGCATCATACACAAAAAATTGCGCAAAAGAGCTATTTACAATTCTGTGCAGATTATGTGGCAACACATTGGGCGACCCCTGATGGTATATAGATTTTCTCATAGGGCTTCAGCGTCCATACACAATATTCAAATGTCTGACAAAGGAATTAAAACAAAAATGATAAATGACTTATTATTTGTTTAAAATGCACATTTTACTTCGCATACTAGACACTTTGCGCTGCTCAACAAAATATATTCTAACGAAAGTCAGAGGTTACAACAATAAATGTGCTTTTCGTGCAATGCAAAGATGTGTATGCCAATATGAAACATTTTAAAACAACGCCATCTAGGGTCGATATTTGAAAAGTTGTATCTAATGGCTATCTACCATTGATGACCAATTGATGTTAAGGCGCAAATCAATGACGTCATCCTTCACGTGATCACGAATAACCAGTTGCAGTCGAAGTGAATTTTTGGTACTCAATTCATCTTTGTGTTTTGGGAAATACAAAAATAGTGGTCAACGTTTGTTATGGAAAAATATTGATTTAATACGCCTAATGTAACTTACACTTTTGTTAATTTTAAACTTTTGTTGTGCTGCGCCAAGTGCTGTTTGTTGTTTCAATGCAAACTGAAACAAATTGCTGACAGGTTTGAATTGTACTGTAGCGTAAAATTTTGGCCTAACCTCTGGATATTCATTTTATGCACCAGTGGAAATGTATAAATAAATGTTATGGGACCTTTCTTCAGTGAACCAAATCTAAAGGTTGCCGGTTTGAAACCAGAATGATGATCCTATACTGCGCAATCAAATGAAATCACATTTGATTGCGCAAATATGTTTGGAGTTTTGTTTGCTTTTGCATGGAGCAATAAATCGGGTCGCTCTAACTATATTTTTTCTCAATTGAATTTGTAAATGATTTATTTACGCAATTTCTCGTGCATGTTACATGACATTTTGAACAAAAGCTGCCTGTTATTGCAAATTTTTACTAAAATCAGACTGACACTGACATTTTAAGTAAATTTCGACATCATTACTTGTTGCAAGAAATTTAAAATTGGCGACTCCCAAAGTTTTAAAATAGATACGTAGAAATGCCTGGGCTGCCGTGTAAATGGTTTTAAGCTTGAATTTTTTTTATGCACAGGCCAAAAGCTAATTCCATAAGTTTCCCTATGATATAGTTCGATATTTTCAATTCGAAGATTTCGAAAGGCAAAAGTTTCTTATCCAAAATCTTTCCATGCCTGCTAAATGTGCTTGCATTTCGTCCCCCTATTGCTTAGTAATCTCCTCGTTTCTTTATTTCAATCGTATTTCTGCACGTCTTTTATGGTGTTTCGTGAATGCGCATCCAAAATCTGGATTTGGGTTCTTGTTCGCAGCGCCATCTTATAAACTGGTGAGTTTACAAATGGCACCTTTTTTCTTCTTCCCCACTGTGCATGTACTAAGAATAAGATCGAGCGTTTCCCCCATCAAAGACACACACCTCGACGTGCCTGTCGTGTTTATCCACCTTTTAATTTACGCCAAAGTGTCGTTCCCCCCTAATTCTTAGACTTACCTCCTTACCCATTGCTCAACCCTTATCCTCCAAACCCCATTGAATGCGATAAAAACGAGCGTAAGACGCAACGAAGATCGTCTCAAGAATTGCTCAAGGGGCTTAAGACGGTTACCTCTCGTCTTCCTCGGAATACACTAAGAGGATCAAGGCGTTATTTTGATTGGGAGGTGAGGAGGACGGCTAAGCTTCTACCTACAATGGTAAGTTTCAGAAAGCCACCTCTCGAATAAACGCTGCAAATACGTCAATTGTTGTTTAGGCCAGGTTGCGCCATTGTAGGTTTTAACCTACAATAACCTGGGGTTACCTACAACCACAAGTTAACCTGAGAGTTAGTAGGTTTGTCGCACCGTTTTACTTTAGGGATTTTTAACTCAAGGTCAGTAAAACTGCAGATAACCTGGAAATCAATGAAATGTTTAACTTACTTGAGCCAGTATTTTAAACTGTTTAATTTAACCTATAAGATGTGCTTTAAATTTGACATTGTCAAAGTCATCAAATGGATGTGATCTTCGTAATTTCATACGTCATACGGGTTACGATTACAACAAGGTAACCTGAGGGTTAGTATAGGTTTGTTGTACCATTTTACTATAATGATTTTTGACATGCAGTAAGGTCAGTAAACCTGTAGATAACGTGCTTTGATTTTGACGTTATCATATTCATCAAATGGATGTGATCTTACTTATGTCACACCGTAATCACACGGCTTTTTTGGTAAACATCATTTATGAAAACCATACTTGTCTGACACTATCTTCATCTGACTCATCCTCCATTGTTATTACAAACATTACGTTAACCCTACCTTTTAGCTGGGTTGGCTTTTCCTCGTGGTTACCCATAGTCAACTGCTAACTTTCTGTGCTGCAATGCTTTTCCTAAGATAACTACAGGTTTACCTTGGGTTTTGCTTAACTTTTGTCGGTGCAACCAGGCCTTAGAGAACTAACTGACGAAGCAGAACTAACCATATACTAATCTGCTTCCCCAAGGGGGACACCCATGACGTCACTTCCGTGTTCACTGGCGCTTTTGTTGTACCAATACAGTGGTGAATCACCGTGTTTTAAATCGCTTTGCGTTGTCGCCCCAACCACCCACCATCAATAAATGTCCGCGCAGATTTAATCAGTCATGAGATGCTTAGGTGCTGTAGGGGGACGTTGGAATTTTTGGGTGCCATTTATAAGCGTTTAAGGACCCCCTTCTCGTGTTTTATCCCCTGTTTTGCTCTCATTCCCTTCCTTTATTCCCGTCATTTCTGGACGCAGGTGCCATTCAACTCGGGCCAATTTCACGCAGACGTCACCCCCTACCCCCCATATTGTCGTGATTGCTCCACTTCCTTCCTGCGCATTGCGATGGCGTCATCTTCCGGTCTGGGACCCTCACGTGTAATTACCTCCCCTTTTACGCGCCATTGCTCTGGCAGTCGGTTTGGGGACAGTGGGACTTCAGCCTTATCCCCCTCTCTTTGGTCCTTGGGAAAGGGGTAAAGTGTTGGAAAATACGTCACGCAACCTGACTTAGCTTTTTTTCCCCTCAATTTTCTAGTAGTAAATTTGCATAAAATAAACTCGTACCTGGTCACCCACCCTCCACATTGAAATTTTCGATGCCCATCTTGGGTTTGAGGTAATTACAGACACCTTGTGTGGCACAAATATAATGTCATAATGCCTGGAAAATTGTTGTGGTACAACAAAGCATTAGAAAAGGATTACATTTCCTGATATTTCAGATGAAAAATCCGCTACAATAATCCAGACCTGGAAAACCTGGAGAAATCAGGGAAATTGAAACGGCCTGGTAAAGTTAAGGAAAAGTCGAGGAAATTTGATTTACTTTTACAAAGTCGAAGGATATCCAACAAATCAATAACAGATTTTGCATAGCTTGTTACTGATTAACACAGAATTTAAGAGATGACAAGTAATTCCGTAAAAGAAATTAGGAAAACTAATAGAACTAATTGAAATTTTGTATTCAAGCACCTGTTTATATAAAATAAGCAATAAATAGAGCATATTCCTTACATGTCATTTTTTTGTATTTTGAATGGCAGGGTACTCAGGGTGGTCAGTGAAATTTGTTTTAAAACTTGGAAAGTTCAGGGAAATTGAAACAGCCTGGAAAAGTAAGGGAAAAGTCAGGGAAGTTCAAAATGACATCACTGGGGGAACCCTGTAACCTGAAATCAATTATCTCTAATACTTTTTTAATTTCGCCTACGGTGTTCCTAAATGATAAATGCGTCATTCGGCTACTTTTTTGCCAAAATTGTCTGGAAACCCTGGAAAGTCAGGAAAATTAAATTGCAGATTCGGCTAGTTCCTCGTCACTGTCCAGCCTGTGATCTTGCATTTTTTTTTTCTAAATTTTATGTTGACAAATTTGCATAAAATACACTCGTATCTGGTGACACAACCTCCACATTGCTGTTTTGGAGAAATGGCTAAACCTCGCTTTGTGCCTTGTCCATGTCCCTCTTCGATCCCTCTTAGGTACGTAGTTTCGATTATGCGGCTATGGCGGTTGGCGATAAAAGTTGATTCGTGTCACAACAAGGAGGCCCTAACCTCATTCTCCCATCAACGCTATGCAAATGACCATCGCTGGTGACGTCATTTGCATACTCCTATGTTTACCCCCAGGTGGGGCAGTGACTTACCCCCTTGTCACTCGGTCGCTGCCTGTTATTAGTGATATTAGTCATTGCCCTTAATGCGCATTATCTGCATACGGGATAACCCGCCTTACCCCTGAAGGGTAAGGGTAACAACCCTCCTGGTGTACACATTGGAAATATGACGAGGTTTTTTTTTATTTGATGCATTACAATTTATTGCCGATGATAAGGACTAATGCTAAAATTGAATTACAGCCTCATAGACGTCGAATTATAATCGAATTTTTGGAAATTAACCCCCCTGGCGGCACGAGGCCCCCCTGCGGGAGGTGGACTGTCTGGAACAATTGCAATTGTTATCTGCTCTACCATAGTTCTAGAATTTCAGTACTGTTTAAGTTAAGCATCTGGCATTCCAAACCTAATTTGGACGAGGTCAGTTTTGGAACGTCCAATAGGACTGCCACCATGAGATATTCTATAGAGCACTACTCGATATGCCCAATCATAACTTTGGAATACTCACTCGTGCTCAATATGGACATTGCGATCATTTAACAGTCTTAGAACATTGTCATTAAACCCTTCTCCTATATAGTTATTGATGTCATTTCAGTCTTAGTACATTTCTCCTATAGTTGTTGAAGTCATTAGTCTTAGAGCATTATCATTAGAACAGTAGTTATTGAGGTAATTTCAATCTTATAACATTTTCATTACTACAGTTCTCCTATGGTTCTACAATTTCACTACTGTTTAAGCATCCTGCATACCCAACGCACCAAAATGTGGCCATGGTCAATTTTGGAACGACCAATCAAATGTTTTAGGCAACAACTCGACATTCCCAACTCATTCGCCCTCTATATGGACATTGGGGTCATTTCAGTCTTGGAACATTCCCATTAGAACACTTCTTCTACCGTTCTACAGTTTCACCACTGTATAAGCATCCTGTAAACCCTGCCTAATTTGGACATGGTTAGCTTTGGAACATTCCTGTTTGAAATCGTTCAAATTCGGCCGCCCCATTTAACTGGACTTTTTCAATTCTACTGTAGAACGTTGAACCAGCCTATTCTCAAATGTTGTAACTTCTGGAAAACTCGTTTGTTCTCAGTATGGACCTTGATGTCTTAGAACATTGTCATTATAAAACTTCTCCCCTATGGTTCCTATGGTTCTACAATTTCACTACTGTTGAAGCATTCTGCATACCCTTCCTAATGTGGGCATGGTCAGTTTTCGAACATTCCTACATGTATTTGAAATCGTTCAATTACATTCGCCCCATCTAACTGGACATTCCCAATTTAAGAAAACTGTACGAGTCACGTATCAGATATCGTAACTTCTGGAAAACTCATTCGTCCTCAGTGTTGATATTGTGGTCATTTCAGTGTTGGCGCATTGGCCATTATAACTTTCAATCATTCCTCGGTATTTTCCCAATGTCAACTAATTTTACTTTCTAATGGTTCAGGTTTAAGGTTGAGGTGTCCTTTCCCTGCCCAGACCCAGTGACTCAGCCCTGGGTCCCGAAACAAGGATTTGAGTGAGGGGGTGTAATTTCACGGGATTTATGCGGGACGGTGAGGCACGCTGAAGGGGGGAGAGTCACCCTCAGCGGTCAGCCGGGGAATTAAGGCGACGTGGACAGCGGTCATAAATGCGAGAAGATGGATTAGTGGGTGGGGGCGGGACTTTTTTGACAAATCAAATTGGCTAGCGTCCCCGAAGGACGATGGTCAGTCACTGCAAGAGCCAGGTTTTGACCTCATCCAACGAGAAATTTTGTTGACAGAACTGACTAATAACGTATGGGAATTGCAGAGTTCAAAAAAAATCTGGCGTGCTCATGGGGGAATGGAGTCAATTGAAAAGCAGAGCACTGACCAATGGTCGCTCTTTCGATGCCCAGCCAATATTTATTCAAAGTGTAAACATTCGAACCACGTTTTACATCGCGTTTAACCTTTTCATTGCCAGGCCCCTTCCATCAGTCTGGCAGCTCGGGCAAAAACTTCAACCTTTTATGATGGGGACGTTCAAGTACATTATTATGTCTTGCATCAATTAAATGTTTTGTGATTTCGTTTTGCACTCCAGCTCAGTGCAATTCGTGATTGGGTTCCATCCTCATGGTGACTACTTACTTGGAAAACCTGGAAAACTCAGTTAATTTTATATTCAACCTGGAAAACTCAGGTAATTTTATATTCAACCTGGAAAACTCAGATAATTTTATATTCGACCTGGAAAACTCAGGGAATTTTGAACTGAAACCTGGAATATTTTCAGTTTCAAAAATGTATTCTGTGTTTGATGGTTATACATGTAGTTCCGATAATCAGCACAAAAGCGATTGGCCCAATATTCAATTCCACCATTCTCCTAACCTGACTTAACCTATGCCTTTTGGTTATAGGTTAGATTAGGTTAGGTTGGGCTAGGTCAGGTTAGGTGATGTTAGAAAAACAAAACAATTTGCAAGCTGCCCATCCAAGCTTACGTGCTGTTAAGGTAAGCTCATTATGTAAAGAGGAGTTGCACATATCCTACTACATGTGATACTGATTATTTCTGTCAACATGGCCTGGAACTGCATTATTGGTGATCTAGTTTTTATAAAAAAAGAAAACTCATTAATTTTTTCAGTATTATTATTATTATTTTAAAAAAAATGTCGATGAAAATGTACTTAAAATCCATTCTTTCTTGTAGTTTTTCAAATAATGTTCATAAAATCCATCGTTGGGATATGTTTGTTTGGTAATGTTGGCTAAAAACCTACCTTTTGAGATGTAGTTACTCAAAAAAATTCGCCTGTGGCGTTACCTTATTATTATTACTAAATATTGTTTCCAATTGAATCGTGGCGCAGGTTTGATCAGTAAATTTATTTTTGAACCTGGCAAAATTGAACCATGACCCTAGAAAACTTAAGCTACGTTCTCACGAGTCACGAGTTGTTCCGACGTTTCAACAAAAATGTATGCAACTTAAAGTTGAAGATGGCGTCGAGTGCAATTATGCTTTCTGTATTTTTCCTAAATTCGCGTTAAATGGAACTCGAAAGAGGAATAAAACGCAATTCTGGCGAAAATTCGAATTCGTGCGCGTGCCAATTTGGAATTTTGTTTGTTTACGTGCTCTAAATGGAACGAAGTGAGCAAGTTGAAAGATGTTGAAAGACCAAAAGTTGAAGGGTGGTCAACTTTGTTCGATTCAACCAATCATTGACCAACTCTGATTCAATTCTGTTGAAAAGCGTGTTCTCACATTTCAATCAGCTTTCAACAGAAAGTTGATTGACAAAAATTGACTCGTGAAAACGGAGCTTAAAGGAATTTCGTTTCCACAAATTAGTATTCACCATGGTCCATAGGTACTGTACGTTGTCGCCACGTGCTCATTTGCATAAATAAGAATTAAGAACGTCGCCTGGCTGCCGCCATTTGCAGATGTTGGCTACAGCGTAAAGTAAATCCGAGTGAAATTCCTTGGCTGCTTTTTTTAATTTTCGACCCGATTTTAAATAAGGATTAATGCGTGTTGGGTGCGAGTGAACAGCTCGTGGCTCTTCGACGAATGATTAATGAGGAGCCAATCGGAAAACGAGGAAAGGCAACAAGTACATGTAAGTGCAATACGACGTAAACCCAGTTCACTTTCGACGCCAGTTTGCGAACCGAAAAAACGAGCAAACACTACGAAGCTCTCGCCTAATTAATTGCTTGTTCAAATTCGCGTTTAATGATCGGCCGCCACGCATTAATTACTTTTTAATTACCCCCTCGCAAGTAGACCTACAGTGACTCTTAATGTATAACACTACGAAGGCAGGCGTTCAGACGCCATAGCTGTTTTCGGCGGCTTACAGCGCCATCTGTTGGCACCGAAGTCACTATGGTAGAACCTGTCTAAACGTATATCCTTGGGGCCGTAAAATGACGTCCCCACAAATGTGGCGCCTGTGAAACTGAAGCTGCGTTTACACTATGTAACAACTAACAAAGACTACTGTGTAGCGAAGTTTTAAGAGAAGAAAAATATTATTTAACTTGATATAATGTAACATTTTTGTTGTTATATAGCAGGTTATATGTTATGTGTATTAGTAAGATGGTTCAACGTAGAGCTGCCAGGTTTGTAACTGGGGAATTCCAGCGCGACGAGAGCGTCACCTTGATGATCAAGGATCTCCAGTGGGACACACTGAGATCCAGGCGGGATGCTTTTAGAATGAATCTTTTTGAAAAGTTTACTTTACCCCAAAATGCTAATTTGGTGTAGGGAATATTTAAACGAAACCATCGAGGTGGTAGAACTTGTCATACCAATCCGCTTATGGAATTGCATGCCCATACGGATTCTTACTATTGGTCTTACTTTCTGCATGCTATTCGACGTTCGAATTGTCTTCCAAAGGATAGCCTTCTGCTTCAAGAAATTCAATTTGACAATGATGTCTTTGTGGTACCCACCGAATCTTAATTTGGATTGATGGACTACACCCCCCCTACCACATGGTATTAAATTACTGACAGTAGGGTACTGAGTTGAGTTGAATTGAATTGAAAGGCACCTGAAGCACTGGTAAAGTAGAAGGTCCCTGGTAGATCACAGGCACGGACGAAGAGGTCGATGTGGACACGCAGGTAACCGAGTGTGGTAAACGGTGCAGGTAACCGGTAGCAGTGCGCTGCGACGATGCAATGGCCCAAACACCATCATACTGCACGTCCATAAAGCTGAGCTGGCAGGTTGGCCTGGGCATTAACTCAGCAAGGCCTATCAGGCGACAGATGCGATATTCAGGTATTTATCAGCAAAATTCCTGATTCTTGTAACTGTTACCATGCTGCCAATGCTATTAGCCCAGATTAAAATGACTCCAGTTATGAACTAAGGTGCTCAAAGCCTGCGCACATAGTTCCAACTATAGCAGCCGACTTGCACCTTGACTTCGCACGAACTTTTGACCGTGTCGTCCATGCAAAACTGCTATACAAACTGGAGCAAATTGGCCTCCGAGAGCCTGTACTTTCATAGATCAAATTCTTCTGAACAGATGCTTAAAACTACACATGAGGAGTTTGTTTACTAACTTGTAATAAAGCTAGGAATATAGGCCTTATAATATAGGATAAAAGAAAACAATATAGGAACTATATAGGATAAAGGAAAAGAATATAGGAACTATATAGCATTTTTTAGAGAAAAATATAAATTACATTATTGGAATTACATGTTGTGGGCCCAGATATTTCTTTGCCCACAAAATGTAATTCCAATTTATATATTCATGCTGTCAAGTGTTCCTATATTTTTGAGAAATACACATGTAATATCCCATATTTTTCCTGAAAACTGCTGTGGCAAAGAGAAATTCATGATGGTTTTAGAAAAAAATTACCTGCGGCGTTTCCATAATTATTGATACAGTATTACTAAGTATTTTTATAGTATGGTAATAGTTATGGTAAAATCTTCAAATATCCTATATTTTCTCTAAAAAATTCCTATATTGTTCCTGTATTTTTTCTTTATCCTATATTTGCTATACAAATATTTGTATATTACCTCCCAGAACACCACTAATAGAGGAACACTACAATGTGTATTTGTTGGAATAAAGATACCCTTTTGCTAAAAAAAATATGAAAAGAGCCATGGCCCCCTCAAAGAAATATGATCTAGTTACAGCAATGCCTTTTGATGGCCTTATTTGTTTTTGTAAATATTAAGTTGCTCGAAGTTGTAAAATGGCTCATTTCCACAATTTTTCATGCATTTTAAATGGCATTTTGGATCAAAACATGCACAACGTTTTTCACAAAATCTATCTGACACTTGACAATGTTCCATTGAATGAGTTTCTTGAGTTCTAATTGCACGTTTCTGGCTTATGGTTGGAAAAAAAAGTTTCTAGTAATCATCTGTCACTCAATGATATTGATACAGTATTGATTTCCAATATGCATATATGATCAACCTCAATCATAATGCCTTCAATCTCAAAAATGTCCTGAATAAAACTATTATAAATGGAATGTGTCCTCACGTACAGGCACCATGTGACCCAAATCCCGTCTTCTCTCAATATTTTCATCAAACCTTAATCCAAACAAAAACACCGAATGGAAATGGATATGGTCGGTATATTCCTTGGCATGAAATGTACACTCTAAAGAAACCCCATCTTCTTAGAAGATGTTTAATGCATCTTCCCCCTTGTCCCACTTATAAGTTGGAG
>JAQGAF010005388.1:0-12160 GCA_034687865.1 Kryphioiulus occultus | reverse complement strand
ACTAGCAAGGGGTGTACAGTAGAACAACTTCTACTGTACACCACTGAACAGTAACTGTTTTTATAGAGGTACATGTAGAAGAGTTTATTTTGAACCCCTTCAGTATAAAGGGGGCTTCGCAGTAAATAGGGGAAATTCTCTTTTTAATGGGAATCTCAAAAATGACCATTGCAGAATTTGATTCGAGGTTTGTGTTGTTATTACCACAACAGTTAGGATAATTGTCTGGATATGCTTTCTAATCGTAAACGGTATAATGAAATGTGTAAGTACTACTGTGCAATAGATGTAATCGCTGAATAAATAACCGGATAACTCTGCAGCAAATTAGCAATATTGGCACACTAATATGAATTAACATTTAAATAAGATTATTCATGAATGATTACTGTGAAATGTATACGCACATGCAGTTCAAGAAATTAAAATTGTGTCAGTACAAGCCTCGTTCGATATGTTGACCACCTTCCTTGGGTGAGTTTGCGACAGTCCCTTGGGTGGTCAACTTACAGAAGTTCTACTGTACTTGAACGCCTCAACTCAAAAAAACACACGAAAAACTGTTGCTCCAATGTTGATGAAACTGAGTAAACTTACCGAAACTGGGACCGTGCGATCCCGGACCGTGACTTGACCGAGCCGACTGGGCAACAGGTCGAAGGGGTCGACCTCTGACCCTTGGACCTCCGATTGCTCTCCCTGCATGTGATACTGGAGTCCGTAGTAGGCGCCGACGATGACCGCGCTGGACACGACCGCGCAGAGCAGGGCCTTAACCAGCACCGGACTAATAGGCGCTTTTCGGACGCCGGACAGCTTCGCCCTGTAGCGTATCATGGTCCGCTACAACAGGTGGTTGTCAGCCTCGACGGCACTTGCATGAGTTTCAGATTGAGAAACGGTTATTTTTCGAAGGAATTTCCCAACGGTTTTGACGCCATTTTGTCGAATTTTCTGGATTTTTTTTGCACCTTTAAAACACGATGGTGACTTCAAACGACTAAGGTTTTTCGCGATTTTCTCGAAGGTTTTCCTCTCAAATTCCTTCGTCGTTTTGAGGATCCCGCACTCGCGACGGATTGATCGAAAATCGTGCGTGTTTTTGCGCAGCGGTGTGCCAGACCGAACGTTCCTCCGCACTTTGCACGCATTTGCCAAAGACCCAAAGTCGACCTACCCATTCGGCTCTCAGCACTCGCCTATATCGTAATGTAAAGGCCTTCAATTATTCAGCTTTTTGTTTTTTCAGCGAGTAAAAAGTGGATTAAATGGCCGATGCTTGCAATTAAAGCCCGATCGATGCGGGAGTGCATGGGCGGGGGTCCGGCGCTGGATCCGCGCGGAAAATTCTCCACTTCCGGTCCAAGTGACGTCAGAAATGGACCCTGAAAGAGTAACCTGTGGATCTGTACGTCGGCATGACAGCATTTTTCCGTCGTTTTAATTAGGTAGGGTTCCCACTGACCTGGAAAAGTCAGGGAAATTTGAAATTTTCATGCAAAAATCTGGGAATCAGCGATAACGTCAGCCTTAAATTGCCATAACCTCAAATGATGAATTGAATTTGTTTGTGATGCTGCTCAAAAGAGAGCGTATCTACTGTACAGTCACAGTAATGCGATAGAATGAGATTGCTGATTTGAGAAAGAACAGTTGAGATTTTCAATTTTTGACGGTATAAATTAAATTATGCGAAATTGGTGTATCGTTTCAATTGTTTCAATGGACAAATTTTGATTAAGTCAGGGAAATTTGTGTCAGCGATAATATCAGCCTTGAATTATCATAACCTCAAATGATGAATTGAATTTATTTCTGATGCTGCTCAAAAGAGAGCGCATCTATAGTCACAGTTAAGCGATAGAACAGTTGAGATTTTCAATTTTAGAAGGGATAAATGAAATTATCCGAAATTGGTGAATTTTGTTTCAATAGACAACTTTTTGATAAGGTCAGGGAAAGTTTTCCAAAAAAAACTGAAAAATTCAGGGAAATTGCAAATTATAATTGCGTGGAACCCTGTGACATGTAGAAAAGCAAGGATGCCATTGTTCTGTAAAACTGAGCACGCAAAACTGAGAAGATGACGAGCAATTATGTGGACAAATCAATAATGAAATTGTCAATTTAAAGAAAATATAACATTGGCATATGCCATGTTTTTGCATTTTCAGTGATTAGGGTGGTAAGGGAAATGTGTTTTAAAACCTGAAAAAGTCAGGGAAGTGGGAAATTCCAACTCTGGGGAAACGTTGATCATTTTCAACCTCCCCCACCCTGTCCTAAATGATACCGTAATTATTGACCCCAAAAATGCAGGGTATTTTTTGTAAAATTATTATTACATCTGAAGCATTGGATTTTTGCCCACGCTACTATCAAAAATATGTAGGCCTAGTAATGAAAGGATTGCCATTCATTAGCGAAAATTGCATGGAAAAGTTACTAGAAATAATGGGTTTTATGCATATATGTTAAAAATAGAAAAAGCTAAGGGGTTACTTTGGATAATTTTCTGTCAGTGTTACAGTAGAACCTCTGTTAGTTGACCACCAAAGGGACTCGCAAACTGGTCAGCAAAAGGAGGTGGTCAACATATGGAACGAAGCTGGTACTGACACAGGATTTTAATTCTGTGAAGTGCATGTACTGCATGTCTTACATTTTACAGTAATCGTTCATCATTCACGAGTCATCTTATTAAAATGTTCATAATACAGTACCAGTATTGCTAATGTGCTGCAAATTTATCCAGCAATTACACGTAGGCCTTCTTGAATTTAATGCTGTAATGTGCAGAATAAGTTTTGCTGGCAGCAAATGAATTTAATCATACATAACTTTACATATTAAGCCCATGCTGGTCAACATGCAAAGAGTAAGTTACTATCGTGTGTCATAGGCCAAGTGGTCAACATACAACATACAGAGATGCAGGTGGTCAACATGTAGAAGTCACCTTCCATTGAGTTTATGTGGTGGCCGTCCGATCAGTTAAAATGTGGTCAACATAGGGAGGCGGTCAACTTGGAGGTTTTATTGCTTATCGGAATAACGACAGTAATACTCTGGCATTGCGTAAAGCAGTGTTGCCACCCCACATTTCCAGAACATTTTACAAAAGGAAATTTCCCCTGATACTGCTATTTTGATTTGATCGACAGCGTTATTGATTTCTGAATTATAACGACTGCGTATGTGACTGCGTTGAAATGCTGCAGCGTGAATTTAACTGTTTTTATTTTTCTTCCGTGTCGTGATGGGCATTTTAATTAATTCCACGCGTAACATTATTTCCTTTCAGAGTCTAAGGTCATTTCGAATTGGGCGCCTGTCGTCGTCTGCGCGCGGGGCATTATGGGGCCTCCGCTCACGTGACCTGAGGCCCCGCCCTCCGCCTCACGTGACCCTCTTCCTTCCTGTGCTGCCCGTGCTGGGCTGCTGGCGTTCGATATGTTTTGGAAGCAGCAGCCGTTTTTTGATCGCTCGATTCGCTTCTCGGACTCGGTGGTGAACGCGTCGCCGACCAGGGACGGATCGGCGCGAGAGACGACGGCCGCCGCCGCTGCTGCTCGAGCCGCAGAAACTGAAAAAACGCCAAAGCCAAAGCTCGTAGCCGCGAATGGAGCGACGACGACGCCAGACCGTTTCTCTCTCATCGCCTTCGTCTTCGTGAAAAGTATGCGGCCTCGTCCGCCCGAGAAGCCGCGATCAGAATGAGCAGCGCCCGGATTAGCTTCGTCTTCGTCGCCTCCTTCTTCGTCGCGATGACGGCCGCAACAGCAACAGCAGCAGCCAACAAGGAGAAGGCCAAGCTGGAGGTGCAAGTGGTGAAACATGGCGATGTGAAGAGCACGGACGAAGTGTTCGGACACTTCTCCATGTTCGGGGTCAGCCTCAACGCCGCTGGAAACCTCGCCATGGTAAGCGAATTAAATTAAAAGGACTTCGAGTGGGTTGAAACGCTGCGCTGCCAAACACGTTAGCAAGAATGGGTTTCTTTAAAAAATAATAATAAATCCCCCCCCCCCCCCTCGCACAAATTTCTGCGGGGTTCTAGAATTCCTTCCGTTTTAGAATTCATACGATTCTTTAATTCCTAGTGCAACTTTCGTTCGATTCTGTATATAGAACGATGGCAGTGTTATAGCGGTTCTAGAATTCCTACGAGGTTTGTTTCTAGAATCCTGCCAGCGTTCTAAAATCGTGGGAATTCCCACGATTCTAGAATGCTGGCTCTTGCAACCTACGTTCGTTTGATTCTAGAACGCTGGCAGTGTTCTAGAAACAGACTTCGAATTTAGGCCTAATTTCGTGTTCAACTGCTCAAGGTATCTTGGGTATGCATTTGTTGTTAGGATTTATTTGGGGAGCTAATTATCGCCCGAAATACGGGAGACGCTTTTTCCTCTTTGACAGCCAACCGTATCGCTTTTAAAAGGCGCCAGCGCGCCTTGGCCATGTGCTTTGGAAGCCGTTTTTCAATATTTGCACTCGTTCGAGCTCGCTTCCTTTTCCGCCCTGATATAAAAAAAGCTAGCTAAAAAGCACAGTTTTCGTTTTGTTGTTGTTGAAAGCAAAAGCGGCGCTGGCTGGAGGCCGACGCTCGCGGTGATTGATGCGCCGCTTAAGGGCCTCTGACCTCTGACCCGCAACCGGGACTCTCGAAAAGCGAATATCTTACCCTAAATCCCAACTGGCAGGTGATTGCTACTGGTGCATCACTCGGCCAACCGGGAAAGCCATGTTCGCCGTCCAAAAACGTGACCTTTGACCCGACCCCTTTGGGTTAAGCGTATGGCTGCTTGCCGGAAAAAGGTGCTGCATTTAGCAATGACGAAATGGGTTACGTGTCGCTGATTGTGTTTAACGCGCTGTCCCACAGCTGGACTGGGCATAATTACTGTATTACAATTGATTACGTTACAAATGGCAGGTCTGGTAATACATCTGGATTATGTCATGCAACTATTCTATCCTGTCTGACAACCAGCTGATGATGGCCAATCCTGACATTCAAGTGACTCGTGCTGTCAGCTGGCTAAGGGTCGTGCATAAACGACGTCCATAAAAAAATGCTTTTTTTGACAATAATGTACTGTACCTCCAACATAACCAGGAAAGATGTTGAAGTTTGCCATAAGAGACACCCATGTACAAAAGAAAAGCACGTACTGGCAACACTTTTAAATTACTGATTGGGAAACACAGCAACACGTCACCACGGTTTTCTCGATTATCTTGTTTGTAAAAACTATATTTTAGTTCGGCAACAAATGGTATACTTGTACATGCATTTCCTGGTAAATCGATTCTTTATGAAATTAGCCAAATGAAGTAAGATTACCCCCTCCCCTCGTTATTTTAAGCACATCAATTCGTTATACAGTATGTGAAATAAGATCATGTCACATTCCTCCACAGTGTAAGATACAGTAGAACCTGTCTGAAGTAATATCCTCTCTAAACTAATGCCAGTTGACGGTCCCGCGTGTGACCCATAGATCTAATAAACCTCCATAACCTGATATTCAATACTTAGCGGTCCCGCAACTTTCGCGAACTAATACATTGTACTACAGTTTGTAGTGTAATAAATTCGGCTAAATATTGAACGTGAAGGGAAAAATATTAAAGTGACTTGTTTGCTTCCTATAAATGCACGCACTGGTAGGCCCCTGCCCCAATTTGTCCAAACTAAAAACCTCTCTAAACCAATATTCAGCATCGATCCCAAAGATATTGGTTTAGACAAATTTAGTTTTGCTGTATTTACTCAGCAAAAGACATGCGTGAGTGGTTGTTATAGAAACAGAAATGTTAAACTAGTTCTAACCGAACAAGCAGGGTAAAACGTATTTTTTGTTAAGTGACTTTACGACGAATTTACCCTCGTAGCTTTTTAAGTGGTTAGTTATGTCGATCTCGTATTAAGTTATCTATCGGTGCAGTGTATAAGGAACAACTTCCGCTGCGCTTAACCTTTGACATCAGTACCCCAAACGAGGGGAAAGCCTTTGACCTTACCGCCATCATAAGTCAGTCGGAATGGCTCTTATAAATAAGACCCACTCCGAATGTCCAGCTATAAGTAAACAGACTATAAATAATTACAGGGTGGCAGACAAGTCCTTAAAAATCCTGAATTGATTTCGTGTATCGATTATGTCATTGAAAATCCAAATCAAAAAAGTGCATTAATATTTCATGTTGTGTGAATTCCTTTAATATTAAAATTTAATAATTATCGTCATAGTCAATGGCAATATTCAAGGCAGTTACTTTTTACTTTATATTGGGTGATGGGAGAACTCTAAAGGTCAGGGGAAAATAAAATTTGTAACCTAGAAAACCTGGGAAGGTCAGGGGATTTTATGGTACTAAAACTGTGGGAACCCTGCACCCTGTAACTACAGTGTAGTTCCCATGTGAATTGTGAAAATGTGAAGGTTAGGTAAATGAACTAAGCTATACTCCCTCGTGGTTTTCATTAATATGAATTTAATAACATCCGTTATTGAATTAGGACAACAAGCTCATTTTTTAGTTTGTGCGAAATTAATATTCCCCACAATCGAGCAATCTGAGACTTGCATAGGGAAATCATTGACTTATGAAGGTGATTGCAGTCAGCCAAGACCCTAGTTTGCGTCCCCAGGGGCCGACGGGGCCCTTAACAACCCCCGATGTTCATTTGGCTGGAATATCTTCAAAGTCCACGCCCCGAAGCGCGCGTTTCCATTTCATCCCGATGTAATTAGCCTAATTAGGCTTAATTCGGCCGCCATTAGACCTTCCTATAACTGGGAATAATAGGCGCCTATTAGGACCGCCTACGCAACCAACGCACACGTACATGAACATGTACCCAGGTCGGACACTTTCCAACGCTAATTAAAATTCAAGTTAGATTTGCATATGCAGGGTGACCGTAAAACCTGGGACTGCATGGTGTGGTCCATGATTCGGTAGTTTATACTTTGCATCATTCATGGCCCAGTTTTTTGAAATTGTTAGTTTGTCCATGTTATCGAAATCATTTTAAATGGGAAAATGCAGAAACACTCTCAATTGATACATACTGTAAGTCTGCCAATGTTTCATGTGATACTTACCACTGTTTCGTGTGATTTACAGTATATGCCTCCGGCTGGTGTGATGTGCATGCCTCTGGTTCGTGTGCTACACCAAATTAGTTTTTTGTGTTCAGCTCGCTCAAACATTTATTGGAGAAACGTGACCACGTAAAATTCACCACTTTTGGTTTAGCCTTCCAACAATTTCGCCAATGGCATTCATACCATAGGCCTACAATAAGGGGTGACAATCCTAAAAAAATAAATGTAATTGAAATTGACTAATTGGTGTGCGCATCCGGAAATGATTACCAAAACGGGTTTTTCGGGTTTTGGTAGCCTTATGCACATGCGCGCACCAATTAGCCAATTTCAATTACATTTATTTTTTTAGGATTGACACCCCCTATTATTAAGCTCTGTAAACTTCGCAAAAAATTAATTAGCCTATTTTATGTAAGTAATTTCTGGAATCTGAGCAAAAATTAGCAAAAATCCTTTCTTGGAGATCCATTTTTTTTAAAACTATTCAATAGTAAGGCTCCTGGAAATTTCATAAAAATTAGCAAAAAAAAATCCATTTTTGGAGATTCATCTCAAAAATGTATTATTAACCTTTTTGGAAATTTCGTGAAACCTTATAAAAACTATACATATAGTCAAAGTCTATTCTTGGAAATCCATTTTTAATAACAAATCATTATGCTTTCTGGCAACTTCGTAAAAATTAGCCAGAATCCATTCTTGGAGGTATACATTAAAAAATTCAGACATCTCCCCTTTAGTCCACATGTCACTTTCTGCAATGTCAGGGGAAACTAGGGAAACGAAAAAGTGCAGGGAATTCATGAAAATTCCTGAGAATGTCAAGGAATTTCAGAAAAATCGACTTGAGAATGAGTGGGAACCCTGCATTTGCAAAATTGTCATCTTAAGAAAGTACACAAAAAATTCTGCCATGGCAGTATTCCTCAAACAATTCCCCTATGGTCGGCCTATTTCTTGAACTAAACGTGTATTTCTAGCATATTTTGCACGTGAAAATTGGGCTATAAGGACCACCTTTTGAGCAGTGAATTTTGCTTTTACTGTTGTTTATGAGGATTTATTCAACGAATGGGCACGACAAACCTTGCGACAAACACACAAAAAACGTGTTGGTGTACAATATACATGTATAGCACGAACCTGTTATTTTTAAAGGTGTAAACAGCCTCCGCAAACACCCTGTATTGATTCGATCCGTAGAGTAAACCAATAGGTGAACGAAGGATCATGACCCCCACACCTCACCCCCAACCCCCTCGCAGGGTTCATTTGCATATTGAGCGGTAGCAGTTTAAACAATTGACGATGAATCGATTTCAGTCTGTCCTGCTACCCCCTTAGGAGCCGTAGGGCCCTTTTTCCAGGCCTAGCTGTCCGTCGTCGTTGTGTTATTAGCAGGATGATTATTATTACTATTAGTACGACTATTATTATTATTGTCGTCGTGCTGGTGTTATTATTGGCGCGACCCATTGTACAAACAGTTGAATGAACCGACGTTGGCCATTAAAAATGCAACGACTTTTTATCCCCCCTGCTATAATTCACTGGATTGGCGAGCCACGAATTTACTGTTTATTTTTGACCCCCTTTTTTGCCTTTTTTCAGGGCGAATTTGATCCTAATTAAGAGCTTGGCCCAAACTCCCACCAATCGATTTATTTGGGCATGGCTGATGCAGGCCCCTTAATTGGAACCCAGTTTGGTGTGAACGGAATCTGGTTTTGATCGATTGAAAACTCGTAATTGAGACGTCAGTAATGAAGTTCAAAGTCGTTGAGGGTAGCTGAAATAGCGTTGATATTTTTGTCTTGAAAATCCTTGGAAATGCCATTGAAATTGAGATATGGCCATTGAGATCTCATTGAATTGATTAGTCTCAATTTAATTAGTGTTTAAAATGTCATTGGAATTTTGGTATTGAATATGTCCTTGGAAATGCATTGAAAAGTCTTGTTAGGTCCTGAGGAACTCATTGAAATTGAGGTAGTTGGTCCTAGAAATGTCATTGAAAAATTATTTCAGATAATTAGTAGGATAATTTAAAATATCGTTGACGTGAAGTTGAAAAGTTACTGAAATTTTGGTATTGAAAGCCCTGGGAAATTCCCTTAAATTTTGGTAGATCCTGGGTAAATTCGTTGAAATTGATGTTTTTGGTCTTATAAATGTCATTAGTGAAATTGAAAAGTCATTGAAGTGAATTAAGCTGAAGTCGTATCGACTTTGGTCCTGAAAGGCCTGAGAATTTCACGGAAATTTTGGTATTAAAGTTTTGACTCTTGCGAAATTATCGCCTTGAAAATCCTTGGCGATACCATTGAAATTGAGATAGTCGATCCTTGGCAGATGCTATTGAAATTCAGATAGTTGATCCATGCAGGTGCCATTGAAATCGAGGTGCATGTAGTTGGTCCTTGAAATGTCACTGCATTAATTCAAAGGCGTTAAAATCCTTGAAAAACGATCGGTTGAAGTCCTCGACAGGTCGCAAGACCTTGAAAATTTATTAAAATTTCGCCAGTTAAAATCTTTGGCAATATCGTCGGTTAAAACTTGAGCAATTCCTCAAAAAGTCCCTCAAACCAAAAGTAACATACATTATTTTAAGAAACCATTTTTTCGTTGTTTTTTGTTGTCAGTTTTAGCCTAATAATTCTGTTTCCTCAAAACTAAACTTAGAAATGAATGAATGTCTTATGACCATCCTGGCGCCCTATACGAAATCTTTAAAAACAATTTCGCTAATTAACACGGTGTTGTGGGCGACCGTTGATTAATTATGTAACAGGTTGATGAAGATGATAAAAAAAAGGGGGTAGAATGACCGGAAAGTTGCGTTTTCATCGATTTTTTTTTGTTCAGCAACCACTGAAATTGTGGGATTTATCTAACGCTGGGGAAATTGACTGACGCCAGTTGCTAAAACTGCATGGCGAAGAGTTTAATTGAGTTTCTGGTACAATTGTATAATGGAACGTTGTACGTGGTGCCAAACATGGGTATTTTTGGAATATTGGGGATTTCCTAGAAGGTTGTCTGGCAAAAGGATGGGGGCAACCTTCTTCTTGGGTCTTGGGATCTCAGCCAAATTATTTTACATTCTTTGCAGACAACCTCTGGAAATTTAGAAAGTAAGTAACGCCTGAACTAAAAACACCCATTTGCGAAATTTTTTAACCTCGGCTTAATGTTGTTGTCCTCTTTTGCGTTCTTGCGATAAAACGGTTTTTGCACCTTCTCGTTAATTTAATAAAACAATTATCAATTGAAGAGAATTGGCGACAACATTGTTTCGTGGTGCTTTTGTAGCATACATGTATCTCAAGGGTGGGTGACGCGTCGCGTGATGTGTTGCATCTGCCGGTGACGTACTTTGCGGACACCCTGCATTTCTGTCATATACCCAGGCTTTGTGGACACCTAGCCTTGCATTTCTGTTGTTGTTTAATGCTTCTCGAACACACTGTATTTCTGACGTAGGTTCAAGGCACTTCGGGCACGTTCGCAGATTCTATAGAAGGCGTTACGGACACCCTATACGTTTATTACTGTAGTATTATTACTTTAGTATTACTTATTACTTATAAGTATTAGTTATTACTGTAGTAGTATTACTGTAGTACCTGTATATCTTTTACGACTTTACGAACACCCTGTATTTCTGTCATAGGTTCAAGGCATTTTGGACACCTTGCATTTTTGTCGTAGGTTCTAGGCGTTTCGGACACCCTTTATTTATTTCACTGATTTGCGAACCTATTGTATTTCTTTCAAGGCTTTGTGGTCACCCTGTATTTCTCCTCGTAGAGCAAGGCTTTTCGGACCCACTTTAATGTATGGTGAAGGCTTTTGGGACATCCTATATTTCTTTAGAGGTTTTTCAGACATCCTGTATTTCTTTAGAGGTTTTTCAGACATCCTGTATTTCTTTGAAGGGTTTTCAGATATCCTGTATTTCTTTGAAGAGTTTTCAGATACCTTGTATTTCTTTCGAGGCTTTGCAGACACCATGTATTTCTTTCGAGGCTTTGCAGACACCCTGTATTTCTTTCGAGGCTTTGCAGACACCCTGTATTTCTTTCGAGGCTTTGCAGACACCCTGTATTTTTTTCGAGGCTTTGCAGACACCCTGTATTTCTTTCGAGGCTTTGCAGACACCCTTATTAATTTCGAGGCTTTGCAGACTCCTTTTATTTATTTCGAGGCTTTGCAGACTCCCTTTATTTATTTCGAGTCTTGCGGACTCCCTGTATTCATTTCGAGGCTTTGCAGACGCCCTGTATTTCTTTCGACGCTTTGCAGACAGTTTTGGATTCGAGGCTTTTCGGACACCCTGCGCTGGTCTGCTAGCTAGGCCATCGGATGACCCTCGACTTACGGGGGGGTCCAAAAACAATGCCATGGATAGGGAGACATGTAGCTAGAAATCAGTTTTCTGAATTTGACGAGTGAGAGGTCATCCTGCAGGGTCACGACCCCCGAACTCGCTTCTTGGAACGTTATTTTGCGCTTTTTCTTATAATGTGCAGGAATTTTTTCTGCCAGTTTTTCTCGAAAAACGCATGCCTGCGTTCCAGATGGAATTTCTGGCGGCCATTTTGAGCGTTTTTCTGGCTTTTACAATCGGCCCGAAATACAATGAACAGGCAGGGAGAAAGGGGGGGGATGCATGAAATTGATCCCCAGCCGGCTGCCCTTTTTTTTACTTATTTATTTTTATTTTAATGCCTGCATGGGATGGCACAATCCGCTCCTTTCTTATTCGCCGAAAACTACTTTTTTATTTCTTTCTCCTCCGAGCTTCTTGCCCACCCGTCACGGGTATCCGATGTCCCCCCACCTCCACCTGCCGCAAATATTTCGGCTTTGGGACTCGGGAGAGTGCGAGATCGAAAGCATTTCAATGGCAAATTGCACACCCATGCTGGACGAGTGAAGCCATGCTAATTTGGTGGTGGGAATTTTGAAACGAAACCACCGAGGTGGTAGAACTTGTCATGCCAATCCGCTCATGGAATTGCATGCCCATACGG
>JAQGAF010005387.1:0-12164 GCA_034687865.1 Kryphioiulus occultus | reverse complement strand
AGAAATTCTCATCACCAAACATTTATCCTTATTGAGCTTGAGCTGCCACGTTCTACACCACTCAGATAATATGTTCATGTTTTAAACTTAACTAATCTAACAAAGCAATGTGGAACTCACCAATATTTTCAAGTGTTGACTTCAACCTGGCTTCATCCTGATTCAAAGTTTCTTAGATTTTGATCCAGAAATGCCTTCTGCTGTACTACTGCTGTACTAAGTGCACTCTAAACAATGTGTCTACAAGTCAGGATGAACATGTTATGAAAAGAGACATTGATCATCAACTCATATGCTGAAAGTGTTAAAGAAACGATTCTTGGCAAAAAAACTAACATGATTTCCTCATAGATGAAATTTAATTTCCCTGACTTTTTCAGATATAAAAACAAGTTTCCCAGACCTCCCTGACCACTGAAAATGCGAGAATATGTAATAAATGCTTTATTTATGACTTGTTACATATAAACATGAGTTAGAACGCAAATTTATATATATTTTTTCGAAATGACAATGGCATTAATATTTTCTTTTACAGAATTTCTTGATTTTTGCGTTAACATAGTAAATCCATTTTCCCTAACTTTTCCGTGACTTTTCCAGGCTTTTCCAATTTCCCTGAATTTCAAGGCTTTCCATGTCTGGGGGAATCTTCTCACCTCTCGACTTGTGCTAATTAATAACTAGCTACAATATGTGAATTCCAATGTAATATACATAAGTTACTGATTAAACCCCAAATGGTCTGCGCGCATATACAGGGTGTTTCTGAACACAAAAATGTGCTCCCTTTTCGGTTTTGGAAGTGAAAATTTAAAACAAAAAATGTCGTTTCTGTTATTGTTGGGCAATTAATAATATGTTTGGAATAATGATTTTAGCGTTTTTGGGGTATTCCTTTGGTTGCTATAGAATAATTTTGGTATTTCAAATTTAAAAAATATTGTGCACTACATAGTTTTGGAAACAAAATTTTAAAACAGTACATGACGTTGCTGTACATTGCTATATCATTTCTGTATTTTCCTTGTAAATATGTCTGCATTCTGCGTTATTTGGGCACTATTAATAGCTGCCTATAATGTTGTTTACACATAAGGTGGATGCCTGTGGTGCTGCCACCTGGAAGATATCTGATGTTAACCTAAAAAACTTGCTGCTAAAATAGTTTTCTTTCATAACCATGAAAATGTGCCCTATACATACTGTACATTATTGTGGGTATCACTATGTACAAAAGAAACGTTAACAGGGTGTCTACTGGGCTGCAACTCCTGGTAAACCTGCAAATACATGTGCAGTATACTGGAAATATTCAATTTTAAATTCATTTGTGTGAAAAACATCCTACATATTACTTCCTATGACGCCCACAATCCGTTATTTCCTGTTGCGTTCCCTTAATTTTTAACATTCCTATTTAAAAAAAAGATAAGCTAAATTCAGTATTTTCGGCGGTTTTTCGACAATTTTCGTGGAATTTCATGATTATTGATTAAATGATTATTTGTGCTGGAAAATCCTTGAAATATACTGGAAAAATGAAATTATGTTCAGTAGACACCATGACACATGTAAAGAAAGCAGTAAAATGACCATTGATGTTGAAATGGTCCATATTTACATGTTGTTAATTAATTTGTTGAGATTCATGATAGTTCATGAAATTCATGATACTTGAAGTTTTCAATTTTCAATTCATTTGTGTGAAAAATACCTTACAAAGTACTCCCTATGACATCCATAAACCGTTTTTCCCTTAATTTTTAATATTATTGATTTTTTTTTAAAATAACACGAGTTAAAAAAAAATTCGAAAACAAACGAATGTTTTTTCTGGAAAAATGTTTATGTGTATTGTTAGGTCCTAGAAATATTTTGGAAAAATCGAAATTACGGTTCAGTAGACACGCTGGCAATTTTTAAAAGAAAGCAAAAAAATTACCATTGATGTTGAAGTTGTTCATGTCTAGTTAGTTCATTTGTTGACATTAACGATAGTCGATGTTTTCTTCGAATTTCAGATTTTTTTGCTGTAAGAATGTAATATTATTGATATTTTATTCAAAATGACACGAGTTAAAATCCATTATTTGGGACGGTTTTTCTAAAACTTTCGTGGAATTTTATTCGAAAAAACCGAATGTTTTTTCTGGAAAAATGATTATATGTATGGTAAAATCCTAGAAATATATTGAAAAAACGAAATTACGGTTCAGTAGACACCCTGGCAATTGTTAAAGAAAGCAAAAAAATGACCATTGATGTTGAAGTGGTCCATGTGTTGAAATTAACGATAGTCGGTGTTTTCTTCGAATTTCAGATTCTTTTGCTGTACATTCCTTTTCCCATCGAATTTCCATTTTACCCGGCATGCCCTTCGCCCCCTCTGCCATATTTTTTCGACAGCTGCCAGCCCTAGTATGTGATCCGAATGAAAGCCAAATATCGATTGAGTTACTGAAATTTGAAGGAAACGCATTTAAGTTCACCCCATTTTCTATGTACTGCCAACAGTTGGACAAGTTGATCACGTGTTGAACATTTCGTGAACTCGGTAGCTCGTTTTTCTATTATTTTTACTGTCACGATTGCAGTCAAGATGTTCCCCATGGGCTGAGAATACTGTGACATTTGGCACAATGGAAAACTAGGCTAGATGTAAGGTTTTATAAATGTGTGCTTGCTAAGATTTGATTATGGACAATTACCATTCTGGCAGCATGGTAAATGTCTGAAATGTTTAGGAAAATCCGATGAGTTCTTGGGGAATTGTGGAAAATCTAATGATGTTTTTGGAATTTTGGGGAAATGTAGTAATTTCCTTTTTAGATTGGGTTGTTTCCCTTAATTAAATATTTTGTACAACGCAGTTTTTCTTTGAAGTTTAGGAAAATTCCATCATTTCCTTTAAAATTTTGGAAAATGCAGTTTTTTTCATATCAAATTATGGAAATTCCAAATTTGCGAAGCTTTAATTTTTTGAAAAAAACAGTTACTTTCTTTAATATTTTGGAAAATACAAAGATTTACTTTAAACGTTTGATAAATATGTTCATCTCTGGCAAAATTCTGGAAAATGCAATGATCTTATGGGAAATTTTGGAAGTTGGTACTTCTTGAAACTTCGAATTTCTTGAAAATTCGAATTATATCCTGTAAAATGTTGGACAATGTAGTCTTTTAAATTTCGGAAAATGCAGTTATATGTATTTCCTTTTTGTAAAATGCAATCGTTTCCATTAACATTTCGTAAAACGCATTCATTTCCTTTAAATTTGACGAAATGTCGTCAATTCCTTTAAAAATTTTGGAAAATGCAATTCTTTCCTTTAACTTTGTGAAAAACGCTGTTATTTCGGTTAAATTTTATGAAATTGCTGTCATTTCCTGTAACATTTCGGAAATTGCAAGATTTACATGTAAAACGCATGTTTTACTTTAAATTTTAAGAAATGTGTCAATTCCTTTAAACATTTTGGAAAATGCAATTCTTTCCTTTAACTTTTTGGAAAATGCAGTTATTTCGTTTGAATTTTGGAAATTGCAGGAATTTTCTGTAAAATTTTGGAAAATTGCAAGATTTACATGTATGTGGTAATAATTTCAAACACTCTTAGAATAATTTGGCAAATATACAAAGAAATCTCATTAAGTTGTCACTTGATATCTCCAAATTTCTCTTTGCAAGATTGGGAGAAATTTAGCCAGGCTTGTACACGTATGTTCAAGAACAAAGTTTGCGTAAAATTAATTAATGCCATTTTCACTATAAAAATTCTAAAATGTTCCAGATTCAGGAAGGGGTCTATGCCTAATGAAATCAATTTATTACTGCCCTCAATTGGATTCATCACAAGACTATTCTATTTTATTCTATTTTATTTTCAGGAAAACACTGGGTTTTCAGAATAGTCGTTAATGAGGGAAACAATTAAACGTAATTTAAACCCGAAATGTGGAAACTGTATCCAGGCACATTCCCTGCTCATTATCCAACATTTTTTTCGTATTTCATGTGAATCCACAGAGGGTAACCTTATTCTCTGATTATTTACTTTTCTCTTTCCAGCCTCATAAAATTCTGTGTGGAGCATCAGAAAAACGACGTTCTCGTAACTGGAATTAACCAATCGGAAAATCCTTTCAAGGAAAATAAGGCCTGCGTCATCATTTAATGAAAGCAATCCATGCGAAACATACGTACTAGAATGATTTTGTGAGTACCAGTTTGCAATTCAATCAACTAATCCATATTCTTTGAAAATGCACGGAAGGACTTGTGCAGGTCAAGGGCTTCTACAATAGTTATGTTTTCAATCAAAACACCAATTTCTCCTACAAATGTTGCCATTGTTATCCCAATTGCATTCCATAATGCAGTTATGGGAATTTTTTCTTGAATACAATACCATTTTAACATTTTAATGCAGTTCTTTTATATATCGAATTTTTGGAAAATGCTATTGTTTTCTTTAAAATTTTTAAAAATGCAATCATTGCCTTTGAAATTTGGTAAAATTCATTGCCATTAAAATTTTGTAAAATTCATCGCCTTTAAAATTTTGTAAAATGCCTGCCTTTAAAATTAGGTAAAATGCACTGCCTTTGAAATTTGGTAAAATGCCTGCCTTTAAAATTAGGTAAAATGCACTGCCTTTGGAATTTTGTAAAATTCATAGTCTTTGGAATTTTGTAAAATTCATAGTCTTTGAAATTTTGTAAATTCCATTGCCATTGAAACTTTGTAAAATTCATTGCCTTTGGAATTTTGAAAAATTCATTGCCTTTGAATGTTTAAAAATTAATTGTCTTTCAAATTTGGTAAAACTCATTGCTTTTGAAATTTTGTAAAATTCATTGCTTTTGAAATTTTGTAAAATTCATTGCTTATGAAATTGTGTCAAATTCATTTTCTTTTTTGTTTTAAAAATTGCACACATTTTCTTTTATATTGTTCGAAAAATATGACATTGCCATCAAATTTGGAAATATTGGGAAATATTCAAGGGAGTCTGATTACTTTCTGACGTAATTTCTACAAATATCTCTTTGCAAGATTTGGAGAAATTTTCCTAGGCCTGCATGTTCTAGGACAAAGTTTGCGAAAATTACTGAATGCCAAGTCATGAAAAAGCCATTGAAATTCAAGGAATTTACAATACAAATTCTTGGAAGGTAATTTTCCGGCTAATTATTCAGGTTTTCTAGGCAATTTTCGACTTACTCCCTACCGTTTTATCAAAAATGAATAATTTTTAAAAGGGGAAAAATATCCATTTATCAAATAAATTGATTTTTATAAAATAATTATTCATCAACAAAGCCGTCATCTTGCTAGAAAATATTGTTCAGTTGATCAGGTTTTCCAGACTATTTTCACTGAAACCCTACCATCCTATCCACATTTCAATTATTTTTCAATAGAGACTCATTGCTACATTTATCAAATCAATTTCTTATAAAAAAAAAGCCTTTATCTGACTAGAAGACAATTTTTCATTTAATGAGGTTTCCTGACGATTTATTACTGAATCCCTTTCATTTTATCAGAAATGGATCAATCTCAACAAAGAGAATATTATTTTCAATAGAAAGTCATTATTACATTTATTAAAGAAACTTCTTTCACTGAAAGTTAACCTTCATCAACATAACCTTAATCTATTAGATAATTCTTCGGTTAATCTGGCTATCCAGACAATTTCTAACTGAATCCTTACCCTCTTATCGATAATAAATAATTATTTAATAGGGAATAATATCCTTTTCCACACAGAATCGGTATTTCATATCACCAATAAATTGACTTTTAATAAACAATGAAATTTAATTGTTCATAAATCGAACTTTAAACTTATTAGAACGTTTTTCCAGTTAATCAGGTTTCCCTGAACCCAACACTCATGCCCAAAAATTAATTATTTTTCAACAGAAAAAAATATCCTTTTCAATAGAAAGTAATGATTATTTTTATCTAAGAAATTTCTTTCACTAAGAGTTTAGTTCATTTTTTAGTTTATCTGGCTTTCCAGACAATTTATAATTGAATTCTTCATCTCGTATCAAAAGTAAATTTATTTTCAACAGAGAAAAGTATTCTTGTACACAGACAATCATTATTACTTTCATCGTATACAGTTTTGTACTAAATGTTAAATTATAATTGTTCATAAACCTAAACTTTATCTTGCTAAATGATATTTTTCAGTTAATCAAGTTTTCCATACAACTTGTAATATACATACACAATTGTAGAAAACTTGCTTTCTTATCAAAACCAAAGCACTTTTCAACAGAGCATACATAGTCTTTTCCAGAAGAATCAATATTTCATTCATCAAATAAATTTATTTTTGCTAAAGGCGAAATTGGAATTGATCGTAAACAAAGCCATACGGCATTTTTCAACCTAATCATGGTTTCCAGACAATTTCTAATAGAAACCCTGCCATACACAGCAAAATATACTCTTCCTCAGAGAATTACCATAACATTTTCCAAATAAAGGGTTTTTCAAAAAGCCAATATGTTTTAATAACGTAACCAACCCCAGCATAATTAACTCATGGAAAGCTGCAGTAAAAGGTAGTTTCATAACTGAGCATCTAAGTTTTCTAAAGATTTTCTTTTGAATTAAGCCTCACTAGGAATAAAAACGTTTCTGAAAATACGGCCGTAGATATGATAAAAAATAGCATTGTCAACGAATTTTTGCATGTTTCCCAAGAAACTAAGTTTTTTTTTTCAAAAAGCGTGTGTTAATCGCATTTTCTTTCAGTAACATTTTTTACAAAAGTTATATGACAAAAAATGGCAGTGTCGAAGAAAGGTTTTCCTACTTCCCCTAAGTAATTGATACATTTTTGCTTATTTTTCAAAAACTCGTTTGTCAGTCACGTTGTTTTTCACTAAACATAATGCTTTAAACAAAAGTCATGTGACAAAATAATGCCAGTGTCAAAACGTTTTTTCCGTTTTCCCAAGTAATTTTAATGCACCTTTTTAAATCGTTTTCTAAACGAGTTTTTTAATAAAATTGTGTTTTTACGAAAGCTATATGAAAACAAATGGCAGTGTAGAAGAAATGTTCTGGTGTTTTCCCTAAAAATTTATACATTGTTTATTTTTTTAAATCGCCTGTCGATCGTTTTTTTATTAAATGAAAATTATGTTGTTTACAAAAAAATGGCAATGTCAAAGAACTTTTTATAAAAATTATATTATTTACAAAAGCTATATGAAAACAAATGGCAGTGTCGAAGAAATGTTCTGGTGGTTTCCCTACAAATTTACACATTGTTTATTTTTTTTAATCACCTGTCGATCGTGTTCTTTTTTTTTAATAAAAATTGATATTTACAAAAGAAATGGCAATGTCAGAGAACTTTTGATAAAAATTATATTATTTTAAAAAATGACAGTGTCAAAGAACTTTTCATGTTTCCCCTTTTGTAAAAATTATGTTATTTACAAAAAAATGGCAATGTCAGTGAAATTTTTATACACATTATATTATTCGAAAACTTTTTCAATAAGTTTTTTACAAAAGTTATATGACAAAAGATGGCAAATGACGTCATTTTCATTCCCAAAACCAACATAGATGGCGCTTGAGTTTGTCCCTTAACCAACATAGATGGCGCTTGAGTTTGTCCCTGTTGCATTATGGAGATGTTTAATTTTTGTATCGTTTATTGCAGATGGACATGTTGCAGTTTTGAGCTGAAGAACACCTCACCAACGTAATCACGTCTTACCCTAGGAACAAATTTTATTTTTTAAGGCAAGCCAACCTTTATGTCGCTCCAAATTTCTGCCATTTTGTTTGGGGTGAGAATTTTCCAAGTTTTTTAAACTGTGCTTTCTGATTTCTTGCCCATCTAATCTCATTATTGCCATTGTTTATGTATATACATGTTGGTGGTTGCTTCGTGGAATCGTGTTCGTTATTGGCGATCTTAAAGTCTCCACAAAGTCACCACACTCATCACACCACATTTTTCATTGGGGTGAAGGGAATGGTTGACATTGTGGTGACCAATATCGCCCTATTACTGTTTTGCACTTGCATGCTCAAGAAAGGGTCACTTTCGCCTATACCACTTGCCCTGAAGAAGATATTTGCCAGCCAAAGGATTCACGCCAAAAGTTGAAACATCGTTCTATTTTCCATGCCCTATTATAAGATTCGCATGCCCTATTACGAGATTGTATACTGCCCTATGTTCCGAAATTCAAAATGGCCGTTGGCTGCTGACATGGTCTTCCTATCATGCTTTCACTTTGATATGTTAATTATGCATCTGTTAACAAATTTAGAGCAAACCAATGTCTATACCATGTCCAGAAAGTCTGGTAACTAGTCAGTACTGGATGAGTTGTTTCTGTCCAAAATAATAATTATGGAAAAAAAAACATATGGAAAAATTAAATGCGAATAATATATTATAAATATATTGATATATGTTCTTAGTATATTACACACAATTTAAAAAAAGGAATTATATTTCTGATATGTAACAAATGTTTTGGTAATAATATACATGCACATGTATAAGGAAGACAGATATTTTCATATTATATTAAGAATATATTTTTATAATATGTTAAGATATCTTATTGAAAATATATTCTTAAATATTATAAACAATATATTCTTATTATATAATGAATATAATGTATGTCTACATTATATATTATTGCCAAAATATTTGGGCAAAAGAAAATGTAGTACATAACTAACAAGACGAATTACTGTATAACCCCAAGTTTTAACACTGCATTTCTATCTTGTACAGGTGGTTGAAAATGTATGGTATGTGACTCAACCAAAGGTCCCCTGATCGATCCCTATTGCATTAAAAAAGTGTGTCTATTTTGCAATATTCCCCATAATTTTTGCACTTCTTATTTTATACATGACAAAATATATGGCATTTGACCAATGTTGCTATGTGCCCCATATATAAATAATATAATTAAAAAATATACTTTCCACATATTTTTTCCATATGGTAACCGTTTTTAGTTGCCTACCATGAACGGTCAAGATAGTGACTTCCTAGTCAGTATCAACCAATTGTAATGCTGTATCTCACAGGGTTCCCCCAGACCTGTAATCCTGGAAATGTCAGAAAAATTTCGAAAAATTATTGGAAAATTTAGGGAAAATGGATATGCTTTGAAGTGTCAGGGTCAATTTTGCATTTTACATAGATACATGTAGTTAATGGTTAACACAATAATAGAGATGACAAGCAATTCTGTGATAGAAATTAATAACGAAATTATCCTAAAAAACTAATCTGAATTTGCTGTTTTCTAATGAATCGAAGGTTTTTGCATTTTCGATGGTCAGCGAAATTTGTTTCAAAGCCTGCAAAAATTAGGAAAGTTGAAAATTTCTTCTCTAGGGAACCCTGTCTCACGTTTTTGAGAGTCAGGTATTTCAATTATTTTAAGACTTGTTCACTCACCCTATACAGTATATGAGGGCGCATTTTCTTAACCTCAAAATTTTATGATAATGCCGCCTATTATCAGTTGTTTAAAACTTTAACCACTTTTAATCTGGATGAATACTGTGGACCCAATATGATATCATAATTTCCAGAACTTTTTTAACTATTTGGGACATATTCACTGATTTCATTTTCAGTCTCCACTTAATAGACATGGTGTATGACAATGGCTGTGGTAATTCTTTACCATTAATGAAACGATTTCTTCATTCTTTATTTATTCGGTAAACTTAAAAAATTGCACTGGTTTCATTTGGCCATTTTCTTCGATTTTGCTAACCACTTAGTATTTTCACTTCAGCTTACAACTTATTCTATTGCTTCACTCAGGTTTTAGTTCCAACACCTGTTTCCACCTCTAAGTTGTTGTTCACTTATGACCTCCTTGTCGATTGATTGTCATCATTTGTTGTGATTCATTTCATGTGAAACCAATTTGTACAACAATAAAATATGCGAATTGATATTATTTTATCGCTGGTGTATTTTTCGCCATTTCTGAAAAAAAAACTGAAGAAAAAAACCTTTTTTTCGTCGAAAAACAAAAATGTTGCTAAAAATCTTCGGGTTTTTTGCTTTTTGCACTCGTATTAGGGTCTATTTTTAAGAAGTGCACGAAAAAGAACGAAAAAGTTGTTGCAATTGCCACGATTTGGCAAAAATACCCCAAAATGTATAGACTTTGATTTTATTTTTTTTAAACCAAAAATGATGCTAAAAGCATCCGGTTTTTGACCCATTACACTCGTATTGGGGTATATTATCAATATAAACACGAAAAAGGAATGAAAAAAATGGTGCATTTTTCACCATTTCTGGAAAAAAACCAAAGGCTATAGACTTACCTTTTTTTCGTCGAAAAACAAAAATGTTGCTAAAATCTTCGGGTTTTTTGCTTTTTGCACTCGTATTAGGGTCTATTTTTAATGAGTGCACGAAAAAGAACGAAAAAGTTGTTGCAATTTCCTTTAAAGGCTGCCTTTGTTTTCGTATGCGGTTTTTAGCATTGCTGACATCTGTAATAGATAGAATGAAATTGCAGAGGGCGCCACAATGTAGGCATTAGTTTTTCTATGAAGTTTTTGGCATAGCTGACATCTGTAATCGATATAATAATGAATATGCAGAGGGCGCCACAATCAAATTAACTTGTTTTTTAAAAAAACGCCATAGCTAAATACGACTTGTCTATTACGACCTTTCCAAAAACGACTTTAGCAAATTAGCAATTAGAAAATAAAGACTATTTCAAAAACGACACCCCATGTTAAGGTGGGGGTAAAGGAAAGTGCTCCCTTCATTCATAAATAAGTGTCCAGTTAGCACTTTTCCACTCACATGAGTGAAAATTCACACGTGTGACTGGAAAAGTGTGAACTGACCAACTGACCACTAACTGACCGGGTCATAGGGCCCACATTTGTTTTATCCTGAAACAAATCAGACACTTTTATGCCTGCACATCCAACATTGTAAGCCCACTGACATTTGTAGTTGCATGGATGTGACCAGTGTGAAAAAGTGTTTAAAAAAAAGTAAATTTATACCCTTGTGTGAAAAATGTGCAAACTTGAAAAAAATGACAATTTGTGTGAAAAATTCATAGACAATGAAATTTCGCAAGAAATCCAGCATAAAGCTGAGGAATTTCCCTCCATTCAAGTCTTTAGTTTCATCAAAAATAATGTACTAAAATTTTGATTAATTTTATTATTTTAAAAAAAATTGCATAAGGCGTTCTTTTAGTCTTTTAATCTTTCGAATCTTAAAAATAATATCATTACGTTTAAAAATCAATTCAATGAAAATCGTGGTCATAAGTTTGAGAACCACTGTTTTAATTCTTGAAATAAACATTTTTCCAAAATGGTATGTAAAAATGTGGACAAATCAGATATTTGCATGTGAAAAAATGTGAAACAAAATTTGCAACATTGTATACCGACAGTCCTTTAAAAATTAGAATTTGAAAATTTTCGCCTATAGCGTTTGAGAATTAATTTTTTCAAAACTGTCATTTCTCAGCATTATTACTGACATAGTTTTCCAAGACTCCTAGAAAGGCAGATTTTTGCGACTCATCTACAACAGACTTATTGAAAACGTTATAGGCAGTTTTTTTCACGAAAACTACAAAAACTAGTGCAAATATTAACTTTTAAGAGAAAGCCATAGGCGAAATTTATAGAAACCCTTTAGCCATTGTGCATTTTTAATGACATTCTCAGGAATATTAATATTCAAGAGAATGCTATTGGTAATTTTTTTTAAAGCACATTTTTACAAATACCAGGCCACAAATGATGGATTTCAGATATTTTTTCTTAAAAAATCGCATGTGTGTAAATTCTAACATTTAAGCAAACGCCATAAGCATATAAAAAAAAAACAAAAAAAACACCCATAATGCATTTTTAAGACATTTTTAGAAATATTAATAATCAACAGAATGCCGTAGACTTTTTTTTAAACAAAACCAGAAATGATATATTTTACATTAATTCAGGCGCGCCACAGGCGAAATTTTTAGAAAAACCAAATCTCAGATGATGAATTTATAGATGTACGAAATTATAATATCACGAAATCAGTGATTCTGACGCCATTTTGTTGATTTCGGACGAAATCTTTAAAATAACT
>JAQGAF010005386.1:0-12167 GCA_034687865.1 Kryphioiulus occultus | reverse complement strand
GGGATCCGCACGGGACCTCGGTTTAAACTCTCATCCGAAAGAGCCGCCACACAGGGAAAATCGCCTGCCGAAAATTTTCCCGCCGACCTCGGCAGGGATGCGAACCCGCAACCCTTGGGTCGAGAGGCCAGTGCGCTACCACTCGACCGCCGACATTTTGTTTTGTAAATTATTACTTACTTGCATGGTAAAAGTGAAGAAGTCAATGCAAAGTAAAGCAGTGGCCTTCGTACAGTGGCTCAAAGTGAAAATGATACACCTGTATTCAACTACTGTATCTACAGGTAATAATCAAACTTTGAAAGGAAATATAATTTCAAAGTGGTTAATAATGCTATATGTAAGCCTATTTAATTACATATCAATGAATAAATAAAAACCATTGATGCATAAAATTACTGAAACGTTAAAAAATATTTAAGCAAATCAATGTCAAAGAGGAAATAAAAAAAGGCAAATGAACGTCAAAGTGAAAATGGCAGGCTACAGTCATCTATAACGAAATCAGTCTTTTACATTATTTCTTTGTACTTTAGTATTTGCTTTGGTAAAGCATTCTGTGGTCTGATTTCGGACAGAAGATTTGAGCACGATTCCACAAGTGTTTTTTAATGTACTCTGGCGTGATATTGTCCCATTCTTTTTGCAGCACTTCTTGTTGGAAATTGAGTGTTTCTTATTTCCATCTACAGTTTGGCCCAAAGATTTTTGGTGATTGAGGTGGTGTTTTATGGACATTTTGACAATTGTAAAGGCACCATTCTCTGACAACATAAGATATAGGCCCTACATGGAAGTTTTGGATCATGATGCATATTTATCAGTAATATTTAATTTTTTCTGTAGTACCCTTTAAATTCATTGATAATTCATGTACACATATATCGAGGTAGATGTACTTGCATGTAATGCCTTCGAAGAAGTGCAGATTTGCAGGCTCCAGCCGCTGATAAACAGCCCCATACACTTAACCCACCATCTCAGGATTTGACAGATGGTCTATTATTTTGTTTTTTAAGTTCCTCGCCAGCTTTTCTCCATACATAACGCCCATCCGATTCAAATATATTAAATTTTCTTTCATCAGAAAATTGATCCTTATTCTAGTACTCTGGATACTTTTATACATGTACGTGCTCTTCTACAAGCTGTTATCTACACTGTAACTGTCTGACTGCTGGTTTTTCCCTGGCCACTCTCCCATTAAAATTATTTTTCCTGAGAACAATTCGCACATTCTTAGTGCTAACATTATTATGCAAATGTTTCTCAATTGCAGCAGCAGGATTAGAAGCACTTAATTGGGTTTTTTCGTCATTTGTAGCAGAATCCGCCATTCATCAATAACTCTTTCGGGCTCTTTCCTACTTTAATAATAATTCAATGGCCCTGTTCAATCATGATATGCTGGATGGTTGAGCGACTTCTTTGAGCTGTTTTAGCTATCTCTTTGATTGGCTATATTTTCAATTATAATGGTGGAAAATATTCTACTGAAATTCATTCAACGTTTCATGGGTTACCACTGTAAAACTACTCACAGGCCTACCTTTCCTTAAAAAAATGGAATAGAATAAAGTCCATGCACAAACTAATTCATAACATTTTTAACATTTAAAATGTTCCTGATTCTCATATTACAGTGTATAAAATGAACTTTTGAATGTGTAATTTTCACTTTGACACTGACTTGCTTCAATACATGTATGAACTTTTGAATGTGTAATTTTCACTTTGACACTGACTTGCTTAAATACATGTACTAGTATATCTTATCTGTTCATTAATTTTATGCATCAATGGTTTTATTTGTTCTTTGATATGCAATTAAATACACGTAACATTCTTATCCACTTCGAAATTATATTTCCTTTTAAAATTTAGGTTCTTAACTGTAGATACAGCAGTTGAATGCAGGTGTATCTTTTTCACTTTGAGCATACATACATGTATAGCACATGTACAAGATGCACAACGAAAACTGCTATTATAAAATTACATGAAGAGTGAACTGTAGCAACAAAGAGCCATGCTTTATTAAAGCCCCAGTGAAATCTGTAAATTGCATATAAAATGATTTTGAAATGGCTAAATTTCTAAGTGTAGGTACATGTACATGTAGGTCTGTCTATCCATACCAAACCGTTAACTTTCACTTTTCCATCCCCTCATTCTCAGTTTACATTTTGTTGCTCAATCTTTCAAGCCCGTATGCCTGGGGGCTCCTGTCCTCCTGCCCCATTGAACTAATAGGGAGGCACCAGCTAAATATAAAACAACCAGAATCATTAGTCAGAAGGAAACCTCCTTGGCCTAAGGTAATAAACCCAGGTTTGTGAATCCCCCTAACCAAACGGACTTGTTTACGAGGCCCATCAACTATTCCCAGAGGGCCTTGCATTGGCCCGTTGTTTTTCCCAAGATGTGCCATAAATTAACCACTTGCAAAAAATTAAAAAACGAGGCCCCAGGTATCTGAGGGCCAGAAATAAATCAGCCAGGAAACTGGTCACACAGTGAGGAAGTGTCTGGCAATTATATAACTGGCCATGGATCTTTGGGAAGTTGGTGCAGTGAGTAAAATAACATGCCATTTCTCACAAGCAGCTGATTATTCATGGTTTTGGTTTAATGGGCCATTACCGAAGCCTGTGCAGGTAGCTGCTATTTTGGTCTGCATATTCTGCTTTACCTCGTTATAGTTTTACTGACAATTATACATGCATAGTTTTTTGGATTTGACATTGCAACTTCTGTAGTTTGTGTTATTATTTGTCAGTGCATTAACATCTCTGGTAAAATCCTTGAAATAAAACGAGCAAGTGATCTGGTCAAACAATAACACTGCTTTCAAAAGGTTGGTAAAATTGAGTAGTTTTTTTATGAGGGTACCTAAACTTTTATACAATTTAGTAGCATCATTTAACGTTTCTGGTAGGCCTACTATTAGGACTGAAAAGCATCTTTTGGGATGATGTTTACGTCTTAACTTTTCAAAACAAGGTTTCTGTAAATTTACATCAATAAAATACTTGTATCCTGCTTTCATTTTAGCAGAATCATTTTTTTCAAGAATATGCAAAGCTTAAATAATGGGATGGGCAGCAAGTGGTCATCTTATTAGCCAACATAGTCGCCTCTCAAACAGTCTGGATATTACCACAGTAACCTGTGCACATCAAAGCATTCCAGAACTCCTGTACTACAGGTAGATTTGGACTATTATAGGCCCCACATATTATAACTTAATTTGTATCTGGTAGGCCTACATTGAATATTTGATAGCTATCATGTAATGGATCACTTGCAATAATATTTATTTTGGTAGAATTGCCATTACCACCGCATGTATTCAATTTTTCCTCTAAAGGGGGGGTCCAAGTCAAACATTTAGGCCCTCGTCAATTTGTCTGCTAAAGGAAATTGCGTTTCATCACTCTGGCAAATTTCCACGAATAATTTGCCAACATTTTTTGGCCATTAAACTACAAGTTTGTACAGGAAATGGCATCAGATCGTATATATGACTTTCTTAATTGTCACTCTTTGCAATCAGGGTGTACAGTTTCGTTAAACCAACCCAATCAAAATCTTATACATGTAACGAAAATCTCATAGAAGTCTCCAGCCAATAAATGTATCAACAATAATAACAAACATATCCAATTGTGCACTCAGGTTTCTGGATTGAGTAACACATTATAGACCAACACTTTCTGGGTGTTTACATGTTTACAAATGTACCCAACAAATTTGCAAATAAACTCCAAATCGACACGCCATGCACTTTTCTAATTTTGAAATCAATTTGCTCAACATCACAATAACTGTTGAAGGACGTTTGCAATCAAACCCAACATTTGCAAATTCCAAATTAAAAAAGCATTTCCAATATTGCAGGAATTCAGTATGACACCTACTGTACATGTATATGTTACATTGAATGTTGAATAAGCTATTAGATCCAAGAATTCGCAATTTGAAAATTTTCTTCGAATTCATGAAGCTTTGTAGTGGGAACAAAAAATACCTTGATGCCTGTACTAACCTTGGTGATGAGGATACTGGCTTTTATGGCGAACAGAATCATGTAAATGAGCACCGCAGCCCAGGTCAAGCAGACCCTAAGATGCTGACCATCTAGCCCAACTTCATACAGGTGCACCAGCTTCACAACGTGCAAAAGTCCAGCGAAGAACCAGTAAGTGGCTGGAAGCAACAGGTAGACGCTCAGCTGGTAGGTCTCGACAACATCGAAGTAAAAGCAGCTGAGGAGGGCTGCAGCCAGGGCCAGGAGAGGGGTGAGCAGGAAGACATAGCGACGAGGGTCAAGGGTCAGCTCACTGGCGCACACTTCACCAGCCTGACAGGCTACAAGCAGGAGCAAACCGAGTGCCGCGATCCATCGGGAATTGTGTTCCCGGTAGCGGAACGTCCAGGGCTTGGTCGTGATGAGACAGTAGTGGAAGAGGATCAGGATGGAAGAACAGACTATGGAAAAAAGCAGGTGGCAGATCCAAATGGCCAGTTCGATGTGACAGTCCTGGATCTCTGAGCCGGCCAAGCCTGAACTGGAGACGTCCGTGGCGTTAAAGGAGTCGCCGCAGAGCCAGTCCATGGTTGGTGATCGATGGAACACGATTGCTCTGGAAGATTGTTGTTTTTGTCACTGGCAACTAAGCCATAGACTGCAGGTGAACAGTGAGGATCATATGCCACTGATGCTGATCGTTGACGTTCATGTGTTCTATTGCGTGATGATGCGACAGGATGGTACTTTCAAGCCGTTGGTTGTAATTTATGGACGATCTTGGTCGTTTTTGAGCAATGATCACCTCACGATGCAACCAAATATAGGGTCATGCCTATGTGGGAAACTTCAGCCTTGCAACAGGATGTGATGAAGTCATTGACGTCTCCCGAAATGCGGCACGGACGGGTCGAGCATTTGCTATTGTCATTTCCACGCTTCGTCAGTTCATCATTAGCGACTTATTAAATACCTGCAATTAGACGTCAACGACGATTTTCGGTCAATTTCTGGCATTTTGCCCCACGCACGCCGCTGTTTTTGGAACAGGGGCACGGGTGCCAATGCGACCAGACTAGCAACAGGTGCCAGAAAATACCAAATATCACGTTTCAAAACGCGTCACTGATATTCCGCGGTCGGCCGCAGACGACAGCGAGTTTTTAGTACTTTACGTAGCCCATTGTTGTTCGAAAAGAATGAGTTGGGTTTAATTTGGACGGTTAGTAAAGGGCATGAAAAACTGCATGGGTATGCGGCAATTGATAACACTGCGCACTGAACGCAATGACATGAAATCTGTCGAATGTTCTGTTCTTAATTCCGTTCGGGGTTTGGAAACAACCAGCGGTATTTTTCACACCCCAAAATCACGTGCTAGGTAAATTGTAAAAGAATTCAAGTTTGTTGGATTTCTTAGGTAAACTGGGTAAAAGGATCATGCTGATAGATTCCAGCGCAAATGGGGGAAGGTGGGGGAAATGGAGAAGCAGCGCTCGGTCACATTGTAAATGCTCTTCGTCCTCTGAAGTTCCGTCTGCCTGATTTTTATTTGCATAGTTTGTGAACATATTCAGATTTTGGTAGCATAATTTGTGGATCAATCGAGAAATGGCTGCCCTTGAGAGCATTCCAAAGGACTTGCGAAACCTGCGGGCGTGTCTACTATGCTCCATGGTCAAGGTAATTTTTAAAGTTTACAGATTCGGTGGAAAGGCCATAAGCCTACTTTGGCGTTAGCGGGCAGCATGCACTTTTGTCAAAATAAATCCCCGGAAAGTCAATCAAAAGGAATGATTTTAAAGGGAAATTGGAGAGAATTTCCTTTCAGTCATTTCGCTAAACAAATGTGCAGTTTCCTTTATCTCATGGGTAAATCATCTGATGCTATAGTAATTCTGGCCTGTTGTATTGCTTTGCGTTGTACATACAGTATCTTGAATAGAAGCTTATCATGCAACATGTGAATAAAGTTTACTTAGTTATGCATACACATGTACAGTAGATAGATTTACGCTAACATCGGACTTGAACTCTCCCTTATGACCCTATTTGCGTCAATGTGAAGCAAATTATGCTGCGGGGTTTTCATCAGTCAGTTGCTTAAATATCATCTTGTATAAAAACGTGAAATAACATCCATCATGTTAATTTTTAAAGAAATTCCTGATGGAAAATGTCAGGGAAATCGACTTGAGAATTTAAGTGGGAACTCTGTACTGTTATTATCTTGCTTGATAATCTGTAACAAACTTGCATTTTACGTCAATTTCAAACAAATTATACGCTGAAACCAATTAAACTGAAGTTCATTAAACAAACCCACCTTGTAATTAAACAACATAAGGGTTTTTATGTTCTGGTGGACGTTATCTTGCATATTATTAAATATTTCTAAAAACGTATAATGTAGTCCTAGTATAATCTCGCCTAAAGCGAGCCAATTTCCTTAAAACTGGCAGTGGTGGGTCTTCGATTACAGTTGTCCAGGGTGGCTGGGTAGCCAAAATATGAATGGAAGCTCATCATAATCATAATATTGTTTAACCAAACAACTCTCCTAGACTATTAAATTCCAAAAAATCTGGTTGTTTCATCTTTTATGAAAAGCAATTTGTCATCCATAACCAAACTTTTCATGAAATTGGCAACAAGTCTGGTCCATCAACTAGCACGGTGCTGGTCATACAATGTCAGTACCAATCTTGGGAACTGAACTAACGTCCGCTATTTACATCTATGTTTGAACAAGTGTTATGAATGGTGTTAAAAATCAGAACTGGTGCAGGTCTCGCATATTTAAGCTCCTCCTCTAAGGAGGTTGAGCTAGAGTGTCCAGGATTAATCTTTTCTTATACTGGCGGGAAGTAACTGCTTGACATAATACCAAATCAGTCAAAAACTTTACTCAATTCCTCTCATCGATAAACCCCTCAAGATTGTCACCATTTATCTTTTCAGACGTTTGACCAGTTTGAAATCGATGGTTGCGACAACTGTGAGGAGTTCCTGGGCATGAAGCACAGCCGAGAGACAGTGTACGACTGCACATCTTCCAACTTTGATGGGCAAGTACAACGATTTCTTAAAATCTCCAGACAGATTCAGTCAAGGGTATTGGTGAATCTGTACATGTACAGCATTTGAACATAAGCTGATTACAGCCTGTCTAAGCATATGCCATTGTCAATTCATTTGAACCAATCTACAGGTATAAAGAATCTCTTAAAATGTTCTTTGAAAGATATCAAAAATGAAGATTTGCTTCAAAGATTCAACAAAAAATCACAGATTTTTCCTAAGAACATCTACTTTGTTTGGTTATTTAATTATATTTGATAATATTGCCAAGTGTTTTCATTACATTTATGTTCGCTTTGTTTAGAAAATAGCCTCAACCAGGGGATGGGCGTAGTTCACTGTGAATCTTAGCGCAAAGCTGAACACCATTCCGGTTATTTTTCAGATTTATTTTTTTGCAAAGATAATTCAAGAAGAAAACCCCATCAGTGCTAAAGTGAGTCCAGTCTACTGAATGTCATAAAAAAACTCAAAAACGGTTGCTGTAGTGTTCGTTGGCATGGGACTGCATGTGGTCAGTACCCTTTCCCTGCAGGGGTTAAAGCATTATTTGGTTTCGCATCTAAGAACAATTTTTTTAGGAGTTTTATCCCCTCAAAATAGTTGGCCAGTTTATAACAGGTTTTTGTCAAGCACAGTTAGATGTCACCCACCCTATTTATAGAAAGAACCATTTGGGGGTAGAATCCTAGGCTATGAAGGAATTGGTTGGATGATTCCTTAGGATTCAGCGAGATTAATTCTCGTTTAATTGCTCACAGAGCTAAAGCAGACAGTGATAATGAGTGACGATCACAAGATCTGACAAATAAAACATTTAAATAGTCACACTCTCCAGTTTATCGATTGCAACACTAATCAAATAAAGGCAACTTGAATTATTTGTTAAATAAAATGTGGAAATTTAAGCAATAGCTTGAAGCATAATGAATACATTTCATTGGGTGGGGAATATAGGAAATCTGTTCATTTGTAAAAAAAACAACCAAGGGTATCTTTGGAAGAAAGCTAGCATTAGGAAAAATGAATACAAATTTTGAATGGTTTACGATTTAGTTTTTTCAAATGTCTCCATTAAACTTTCAAAATTCAATGTCTAACAAACAGGTACCCTGGGGCTGAGAAACCCTAAACTTGGGAAGACCCAGACATGTTTGTCTCCCCCTATTTGCAAGCGAGGGTCTGATGCTTCACCTTGGCCCACTTTCACTTTGACTCTGTTAACTTCGTCTGGGACTGACTTCCTTACTGCCTTGAAAGTATGTCACTAGGCCCAGCACCAGACATGCTTGTCCCAAGGTTAAGGTTACCCTCTGGCAGGTGGAGGTGAGGACCAGAATCCATCATCTGCCCATGTTATTCTTGGTTTCAAAGTGCCCTTTTAGTTGTCCTTGATAATTTGAAATGATACTTTCTACCCTGCTTGGCCAATTCATATTTTTGGATTACTGAGCATACTGAAATTAGGGGCAGATTGACGATTCTTCCCAATTATTTTTCAGGTAGTTTTGGTCACCTGTAGGATCTTATTTGTTGTCAAATGTTTCACCCTAGTCTAATGCTTTCTTAATTTGACATCAGACATTTCTGAACATGATTTTTTTCAAATCTTTCAATTCATGGCTGATTTTTCCTTTCTATGTCAAAGCGGCATGTAGAAAACTGCTTCATTTCTACGGAAACATTGGACCTCTCACTTTACAAAACCATTGGGCATTATTACAATGACATTACAATACGTTTTAAAACCAAGGCAATTACATGGTTCTACCGAAGTAGTTTTGGCACCAATTTTACTAAAGAAAATGCATATGTGGTATCATGGCAATCATTCGAAAACCCAACAGCGGAGAATGTTTAAGAGTCACTGCCAAAGAATCAGCTTGACCTATGTATCTGAGCAAAACAAGTGGCTTTTGGCAAATTGGGCCTTCCACCTGGGAAAATAGTCTTAAGGAGAACTTTCAAATTAATTTGCCATATTTATTATGTCCATTTCAGGTTAATCGCCGCAATGAGTCCCCAAGACAGTTGGGTTTGCAAGTGGCAGCGTATCAGTAAGTAGTCGTCCATTCTGGTTTCGTTGCAACGTCATTGAGCAAAGTACAACCAATCATCAGGTTTTGCCAGTTTTGGATCCTTCAGCCACTGGACTTTGTACTTTTCCTTTTCTCAGTCAACTTGTATGGCCCGATGACCAGCAAGAGAAGGGTGATGCAAAGCACGATGTAGCCCAGAGGCCAAGAAAAATATTAATAAATTAGATATATAAACATGGGCACGTCATTCTGTCAAGCACAGTCATCCATCTCCAAAAAGGGACTTATGTGAAGGCAGGGTGTTATGCATGACAAAAAAATAGATGTCACAAAAAGTTGCCTAGTGCAGCATATGAAGAAAAACATGCACACAACATTCTAATTGATGACAGCATTCCTATCTGACCATGCCTGTTTCCAAGAGGATGTGTGTGGCCATTTTCAAAGAATTTGCAGATTTCAGAAATTTGCCAACTTTTATAAGTTTAGAAGGATAGGACATTGTAAAGTGGGACAATTCAAAATCTTGATAAATATCCCAGATTCCTGTATTTTCTTGTAATTCCATATAAGATTTACAGTATGGATACTTAAAGTTACATTTGGGTTGAATATAGCGATTTAGGATTTGTTGAAGCAGAGAAATGGCAAAGAAATGAACTCCATCACATTTTGTATTTAATCACAATTTATTTGTACATTTCCTTCCCAGATCGCTATGCAAAGGGCATGTATGCCATTTCCGTTTCAGGCCGACTTCCTGCCCCAATGATCCGAGAACTGAAGACGCGAGGGATAACCTACAAGTCTCGCGACACCTCGACCAGATAATTGGGCAATATTGGTATTCTATTTGTTGTATAAAATTATTTGTTCATGTGTCCTGCTGTTTCATAATAAAACTTGCATCAAAGCTATCAAAATGAGTTTCTTGAAATTTTCAATCCAAATCTGCATTTTCTCATTTACTCACTATAGGTTACCTATCACAATTACTGGTGAAGAGTCTTTATCACTAATAGCAGTTTAAATTTTGATTGTACCTGTAGGCACCATATTTGAGTTTTCATTGGACTTCTTTGAAATTGTGCTTTTGATAAGTTCTTAGGGTTCAAAGGTTATTGATTATCAGCTTGTGTATGTGCATTTCTACTTATGTTTATACTGCAAAAAAGGCTAGGTGTCTGCTCAGATCACCTCCACCTCAAATGACCCAGGGATCAAGAAGGGGTGACATTCAAAACACCGAAAAAGTCGTCACAGAAAGTGCAAGCAATCATTGACCATGGGAAAGCAAAAAACCAGCCTTTTCAAGAAATAAATATTTCTACCCTCCTGCATCTCAGAACACATGATAGCTGCAGTTTTGATCCAGGGTTATCATCCTGGGGCAAGCTTAAAATAGCTACATAGTTGCGACCAAATACCCCTGTAAAAGCCACCAAAACAAGATAAGGAGGGGGAACTGCAGAAAACCCATTGAAAATGAGTCAAAAATGGCTGGCATCTCATTGGAGGAGCTCAATAAATCATCAAGTCCTGTTGCTATCTGTACAGTAAATACTGAAATGATATTGGCATAAACGTCATATAAAATTGCCAAAATCTCAGAAATCATTAAAAAGCTCTCATAACAACTTCCATGAAATCTCACAATAATAAAATATCTTCTAATCTGACAAAAATATATGTACATGTTACATGTACAGGGTGGGTGATATAGCACTATCTATTGTGAATGGGCTGTATTTTTATAAATTAGTGGTAAATTTTCACCAGGTAAGCTTTATTGTGTTCCAGAATAATGGAGAATTTGTTTAAAAATGCCCTTCACTACCAAAGTGATATTAGTGAGTGAGAGACAAAATGGCTGCCCAGTTGCATTTCCTGACTTCATGTCTCATGATTTTTTGTGGGTTTGGAGCCTTTGGTCCAAAGAGAAAGTTTATCTGACAAAGCCACATACTTCCTGCATTGGAGAAACACATTCATCATGCTCTTGGAAATGTTCCTCTACCACCTCTGGCTTTTCTGCAGATGAATGGATGCCATACCATGGCATTTACAAAGTTTCATTGACAAAGCAGGGCCATGGTAGATCTCACAGGATTCTTTTCAGCATTCTGATTATTGAAAAAATTGCATACCTGTCAATACATGAACTGGTATTAGCATCGTGATACAATCTTGAGAACAAATGCCCATAGCCCAAATAGTGAAAAAAAAACTTTTGAAAACTGAATATAGACCTTTGTTGCCCTTTCAAGTTATTTTCCATGGCATTTTTTTGGTTGTAAAATAGCAAAACACGAACAAACTTGTTCAGTTTTTTTGGGCCCCATAACATGAATGTCCCTGTGCTTTCACTAAAACTTTCCCTTTCTGGATTCAGCGTAGTTTTTTCTACTCTGGAAATGATTTACGTTCACTCTTGGGTCTGTTCACCATTGCCAGCGGCAGGTGCGCTAAAAGAGAGGAACCTGGTTTGTTTTGGTTTGGCTGGGGAAATCTGGCCGTTTTACGTAATGTATTCCTTCAGATAAGCGGATGGGTGAGAATAAACAAAAACCCGTCCCCCTTCATATCTGGCAACAATGGTGACCCGGTTTTGCTTCCAAGAAACAGAGTCAAGGTCATCATAGCCCCTAGGGGGATGGTATCCATATGGAGGGGAATTAACAGTGGGTCAGAATAATGGCTGCTCTTATTATGTTCATTGCAGGAAGATGGGAATAATTTACTGAAATCAACTTGGACTTAATCCTATCAAAGCCACATGAAAACAATTTTCAGTTAGTTCCTTAGTTTCTGACTCTGTTAGACATCAGGAATAGCAAGAAATTTTACTAAAATAAATTTGACAGCTACAAGGTTCTCACAGCTTTAATTCAATTCAACTTCAATTCAATTCAACTCAGTGCCCTGCAGTCAGCGCAGATGTGCCATGTGGCAGGTGGGTGTAATCCATCAACCCAATGTGGCAGGGGGGTGTAATCCATCAACCCAATTTAACCGAC
>JAQGAF010005385.1:0-12169 GCA_034687865.1 Kryphioiulus occultus | reverse complement strand
TGTAAGCACACTTATCCTAGCACCAGCGGATTGAACGTTATTTTGAGAGGCCCAGATATCTGGTCCACCCTGTATAGCATTTTTTCTAAAAATATAGGACTATATAGGACTACCTTAAAAAGCGCAGGTCAAGTGATTCCTAAATCACTTGACAGCCTGCGCTTCTGAAATTCAAAGGACTCCAATTCAACACTCCAATCATGATTTTGGACGACACCACTTCGAAGTTCCTTACTCAAAATGAAAAAATGTTATTTGATCAATTCTTTTGCTTTTTCAGGAATGTGGTAAATTTGCCAGGTGTCATCAGCTGGGTCTGCATTCACATCATCCCAGAAACTGCCTCTACTTCTTGAGGGACAAGGATGTGGATTTCTTAAAGAAGCTGTTAATGGTAAAATCAACTGTCACTAAGCACCTGAACGATACATTTGCCAAGATTGGCAGAGGCCAGAGACCTGAGTTAAAACAATTGCAATGTTTTCAACACAATGCAGGACAACCAAATAAACTGCAGCAATGAGAATGAAGACAGCGACTTCGACACTGATGGAAAATGTCCTGTGATCGAACAGAGGGAAACCGAGAATGGTTTGAAAGACGAATTCTGTGGAGCCAGAGCTGAAAAGGATCAATCGGGACTCTGCATGTAAGGAAATCAGGTGTACTTCGGTATAGTCCCTGCGCCAGCATCATCAATGTAATAAAGTAGGCTTCTTCTAATAGCTTGAAAGCCGGCAGTGATTGCCAGGCGGTTAGGGGCAGCTAAATCAGACATCGCATTGTAAGGTGTATGTTATATTAAACTTTTTTTTTAAAAAAAAATACGCAAAAATAAAAAGCGTAAATTACGACAGTAGAAATACAAAATTATGGGCATATTTGGAGCAGGAGCTGTACCGAAGTTTACGCAAATTCCTAAATGAATTCGTGAACTGATGAGCATGTTTTAACAGGAAACATTATAAAGAATTCCTTGCTGGATTAATCTTCAAGCACAGGTTGGATCCCGTCTGGATGATGGGAATCCAGGATCTCGAAACAGAACTAAGGCGAAACAATAAAGACGTTAACACGCGGGAAATGGGCGAATCGCGACTGAATTATAAGATTCGTCTAAGAAAGGTCAGTAATCATAATTTTGAAGTCGTGTTCGGCATACAAAAGCTGTGTGATAAAAAACTTGAAAAATTAAACAAAAAATAACACGTCGTCTTTGTTTGCAGATTATCAATCTTGAAATTCCATTGCCGTAACCTAGCAGAACTTATACTTCAAAAATTGAAATTTTGGGCTTTGATAAATAAAAGGTACCATTTATTGTCATTGTATGACTCGTTTTGGGGATCAAACCCCAATTACCTAATCATAATTAAAATTTTGGGCTGATAAAAAATATAATACACTTAAAACGTAGGACTTTTAACAAGCGAATTGTCAAATGTTATTAGGGGAATTTCGGTTAAAATTTTAGAAATCCAGCCAAAGATCGTTTATCAAATTTGGAACAACCCAATTTGCTAAAACGCCATATCGATATACTTTTTTGCATACCCCTTTCCTACGATAAAAATGAACAAAGTTATAATTATGGACAAATATTTTTTCTTTACTCTTTCATAACAAAATAACGGATTTGACATTGCAGTGATAGTTGAATTTAAGCCACTGTCTTTCGAAAGATCAAACAAACGAAGGAATGAAGAGAAACGTAATGATTAATTTTAATAATGACTTTGGAACCATTTACCAGGACGGATTATGTGTGCAGTTATTACAAAACTGTAAATAAAGCAGAATATTAGACAAAAGCTGACGCAAAGCAAGCATATATAAAAAAAATGTGAATTTCCGCAAATTCGTTAATATTCACGTGATCCGACCACAATATTAGCTCGGGCCAATTACTTTTCGCATAAAGGAATCTCATGTTTGACAAGCTAACATAAAAGAAAAAAAAATCGTGCATGAAATTTGGAAGAATAACCCACAAAATAGTTTTAATTCTCCAATAAAAAATATTATTACATGTATCAATCGTGTCCTGTAGGCGAGTTCTTTTTCCTCTAATCGGCGCTTGGGCACCTGTTTTTGATTCCTCGTTAATTCCGTAATAAGGCTGCTCACTTCCATGATAGTTGCTGGATCCAGGTTATGCATCCTTACCAATTTGGTCAAATATTCGATGTAATGCAGCCTTAAATTTGGTATGAAAAATAAAGTTAGTTCATTAGAGCAGTTATGAGTCCAATAGTTAACTCCTTGATGCGCTATATACCTGCATTGACCAGTGTTGTGGTCAACCACTGCAGCACCACATATTTCATCCTTTAAACCCTCTTCCGTTTCCTTCTGGATCATCAACTGGCATTGTTCAACAAATTCCGTCTTTTTCTTAAATTTCCTTTTGTTCGTTCTTCTGCTGTGTTTTAAAGGGATGCTATTTTTCTATAAATAACATAATCTCCATTTTAGGCTTTTCATGGCCTCATTTAATGTCTGATAAAACAAGAAGAAAGCATACTCTCAAAAGATCCTCCAGATCTCGCACGTCATAGTCCCTCAGATAGAACAGGCAGTTTCTTGGATGATGTGAGTGAAGCCCGAGGTGCTTACAATTCTCCAAAACTCTGCATTCCTGTGAATCGAGCACAGATCTTGCTTTATAACCCTTAGAAATTCGTTGTAAGAAGTTTCTACCATAATCAAGTACAAAACAGATCATACGTTTCCCTGCTCGAATGGCTGTTGGCATCCGCTGCAAAATTCGTGCTTGCAAATCGGGCATTTGAACTGCATGCAGCCACCTTTCGAAAGGTCAAAGCGAGATTTGCAATTCGGACAATCTGGAAATTAGATATTTTATAGCATTTTAATTCGTATTTTAAATTAACCAGTTGCTGGACAACACATTACCTATTCTGTTTTCCTCCATGTATTGATGCAATCCCACTGCATGAAGTTCAGGATCGTTTTTGGCCTTCCACTTCGCAAATTGCTCGCATGAAAAGCCATCGTGCTCAGATTGCCACTAAAATACAAGAATCTCAAAACTAATACAGGGTTCATACCAACATTTGCAACTCAATTTCCCTGACTTTCCCTGACCAAATCTGATCAATTTTCCTGACTTGTCAAATTAAAAAATATCACATGTAAGTAAAATTAACTTTATTATACCCACAATGCCCATATTTATCTAACATTTGAAATTCTTTTCACATGCATATATCTGACTTTTTTAATAAATTTTAATGAAATATTTTTTTTAAAAAAAATGCGTTTTTATTCGCCGCGACCCCGCATATATTTTAGAATTGAGTACGCCGTAGGCAAACTTTTACAAAAACTAGATTACAAAAAAATTCTAAAAAAATGTATGGGTGTTAATATTAACATGAGAACAATGAGTGCAAATTACTATTTAAGAGATCGCCGTAGGCGAAATTTCTAAAAAAAAATGTAGTCGTAATGCAATTTTGATGACATTCTTAAAAATTTTAATATTCAAGAGAATACAGTAGGCTCCATTTTTGGTTTAAAAAAACTAGACCAGAAATAACAGATTTAATATAAGCAGGCGAAATTTTTAGAAAAATATCTTAAATGAAAACAGTAAAACATAGGAACAGTCGACAAACTGTTTCCTTGACCAATCCAAGAATTTGTCCCTCAATTTGGACATATTTCTACGTTGGATTTTAGCTCGTTTCTTTAAAAGGCAACGCCGTAGGCGAAATTTTTGAAAAACTACAGGAAATAACGAATTGTCGGTGTAATTTATAGGGTGTTTTTTTAACAAAAACGAATTGAAAATTAAAAATTTCCAGTCACAAAACTGAAATTCAAAATTTCTGAAATTTCCCCTGACTTTGTGGGCAAAATGTCCACATTTCCCGGACTTTCCCTGGCCACATTTCATTTCCCTGACTTTCCCTGACGGTATTAACTCTGCAATAAAATGAAAATAATTTTGGAATTTCACAGCCTACGGTTTTTACCTCTTTTTTACAATGTGTGCAAAATTCGGTGCCACATTTCCTGCATTTCAACCGTCTTCCCCCGGGCTCGATGAAGCAGCAGAAATCGCACTAAAATATTCACGACTTGTATTATTATGACATTCCTTTTTTAACATAATTTTACAAACAAATTACGCACTCTTGGACAGCGTCTGGTAGTGGGGTCCTCATCCAGGACAGCATCGCAGAGTTTTTTTTCCAGAATTTCGTAGACATCTTTTTCCAGAAGGCTTTCTAACTACATCCAAAGAAAGTCAGAACCGCTTATGACAATACCATGCTCCGAACGCTGAATATACTCACACAATGACTCATGGAGCTGAAATAGTCCTCCAAAACAGCAATGTCCGAAAGATCAGGTTTAAGGCAGAAAGGACAGACAACGTCCCGAATGTTTCCTTCCCAAATGCGGGTGGAGAAATATTGCTTGGCACAGCTGGTGCAGCACTTGTGGGTGCAGAACAGCATCGCAAACATCTAATAAATTAAATAAGTTAATCTTTTGCTAGTTTTGTAAAGACAACAGGCTGTCAAGTAGTACAGAGGTTAAAATAACATAGGAAATATAAGAAAAATGAATAGGAAGAATATAGGAAAAAGAAAAAATATATACATGTAGTAAGCATATAGGATTTTTTCTGAAAAAATCAGCAAATTTATGCAGCTTGGAACATTTCCAGCTTTTTAATTGTAATTGCTCAAGTTGGAATACAATTTTTCACACTACCTCAAATGCAAATATCAGATTTGTGTCTACATTTCTTCCTATGCCAATATTTGATTTTGTTTTAAAATTTTCACCTAATATTTCAGAAAAAAATTAATATTTCCAAGAGTGTAATTGGCAAAATTTTTTAAGAAAACTAGAAAAACTAGTGTAAACATTAACATTGAAGAGAACGCCATAGGCGAAAACACAAAACAAAAACTTCAACCATAATGCATTTTAAAGACAAACTGTAAGCAATTAAAAAAACACTAGTGTTGTTTACAAAAACTAAGTCACAAATGATGAATTTCTGACGTCTTGTCCAAAAAAAAATTTAATGTGTGTAAATACTAACATTTAAAAGAAAGCCTCAGGCGAAGTTCAAAAAACAAAAATAAACTAGCCATAATGCATTTTAAGGCATTCTTGGAAATATTAATAATCAACAGAATGTCTTAAACAAATATTTTGTAATAAACCAGAAATGACAGATTTAACAATAATTTAGGCATGCTGCAGGCGAAATTAAACATAAAACGTTAACCATAATGCATTTTTAAAGACAAACTGTAAGCATTTAAAAAAAAATAGTGCTGTTTACAAAAATTAGGCCACAAATAATGGATTTCTAACTTCTTTTCTAAAAAATTTAATGAGCTTGAATACTAACATTTAACAGAATGCCATAGGCGAAGTTTAAAAAAACAAAAACAAAATTAAACTAGCCATAATGCATTTAAGACAATCTTGGAAATATTAATAATCAATCAACAGAATGTCTTAGGCAATTTTTTGTGACCAAACCAGAAATGATAGATTTAACAATAATATGCACGCTGCAGGTGAAATTTTTAGAAAAACCAGATTTTAGATGATGAATTTTAGCCAGTATCTATTATATTTTTCTTTGCCACAGCAGTTTGCTGTAAAATATACATGTAGCAATATATAGGAATTTTTCTAAAAAATATAGGGCTATATAGGAGTACCTCAAAAATATTGGAATCACTTGACAGCCTGAGACAAGTTCAACTGCCAAATCATACCTCAGTTTCTTCAAATATATCGGTGCAAATCCTACACTCATTCTGTAACAGCACCAGGGCCTCGTCCACAGACCTGCACCGGTTCGCCAAAGTAAAAGCACGACTTTCTTCATAACCCATCTGAATAAGTGCCATTCCAATCTTGGCTTTCTCGATAGTTGGACATCTTCCCTCGGCAACAAGTTCCTCGCATCGTCTTTCCTGTAGCAAAAACAACAGAACTACTTGTAGAGAAGATAAAACTCGAAATGCTATAAGATGACTCAATTCCCTTACATTTAAATCAGTTTCATCATGGAAGCTTAAAGAAATGTTACTGTTGGATCCAGTCGAATCATTACCAAGATTTTGCTGACTTTCCTGCAAAAAGCAAAGAATTAAACGAATACTTTTGATTGATCTGTTAATTCTGATTATCATTATTGTTATCCAACCGGAAAATTCAAGTATCACCGCATACCACATCATTGTTAGGGTCTCTGCGGTGAGACAACCCGGTGCACTTCCCAAAACAATTTCGCAAACATGCAAAACAGGCCCCCATGGTAGTTATTCATCTGGGCAGGTGCAAAACATTATCATTTTACAAGATAACATCACATGTAAATTTTTTCTCTCGAAATGTTAAAATGGTACAAAAATTAAGGCTAATGTTACCTGGTCGTTTTGCAAGAAATTTTCATTTCAAGCAATAGAAAATTTGCATTTACACATGTTACTCCCCAAATGACAGAGTAAGAAAGTGGGATGAAAAGCGGTGCGATCTTATCAAAATACCCTTATCAGTGCAATATTATTATCGCCCAAGATAAACCTTCAGGCTTTGACACCAGGTATATAGATAAAAATAGAAAATGTTTACTGAACTCAAATAGAAACATGGTCAAATGTTTTTATTATACAACCACCATTTAGCAGTGGTGGTATTATTATCAATAACAGAAGATTGTTATAATACAAAAACTTATTTGGAAACAGACTTCATACTGGACTTTCCAGGCTTGCAAAACCGTTGTAATAGCAGTCCAGAAATCGCACTGAGCCACTTATTTCGAATAGCGGAGTTTTGAGCTTGTAGTGTAAAATTGTCAGACGTGTGATTCTCGCAATACCAATAAAGCTTGAATTTCGTGGCGTTTTCCTTATGATGATATATCTGAATAACGTTTCTCATCTAGATAGAAAAGGAACGTTTTCACATAGCATGCAATAAATGTCATTTGAAATTTTTAAGAGTCAAGAAAAATTTTGATCAGTCTTTTTCAGCAGCTCATATGATCACTGGAAAAGACTAAAATGAGTACGTACTTTAATACTATACTTGTGTTGGTACGAGAGCTGTTCGTTTTTGGCCGAATGTTTTTTCGTGACGAACAATATTAACTTTTCAAACAAGAAAACAAGCAAAGGATGAGAGCTGTCGGAAGTTCCATGCCACACAAGAAATTCGTCCAAATTCAGCAGGGAACCTTGATCCGCTAAACTAATCTGTGGTTTAATTAAAACAATGCACGTTTTCATAGCCAAATATGGGTGAAATTGCAAAAAACTACATACAGAATAACCTACCCTAAATTTGCTGAGTTCTTGATCCATCCTTAAAAAATCGTTTATGCGTGTCAATGTTGCATTGAGCATTCTCTTTGCATTCAGAATAGGTTCGTACTCCTGTTCGCCCTTCTTGATCATGCTTAGAAACTGGGTGAAAAACAATGGATACTGTCCTAATTTTTGAACAGGTTTTATCAAATAGCTGCAAAGGCCCATGCAGTCGCCCAACTCCCTCTGTTTCCTCTAGGGATAATCAACAAGCACACTTATAAGTATTCTGCCGAATCAGCAATATTTTTATCCAGCGCTATTTTAATTTTCAATTACCTCAAAGAAGGCTAAACCAAAGTCACTCATAAGTTTGTTGGAGTTTGGCAGGTTGGAGTTATATACGAGATAAAGCGACAAGAATGCAAACTCCTAGTAAAAATAATGTTGTTCTATTATCGTTATTTCTGTTAGCATCCATAATGTTATTATAACTGACACTTACATGGTCTAGAAAGCATTGTCCGATCATAGATGCATTAAATTCACACAATTTTAATTTTGGAAGCAGTGATTTGTGAAATGTGCAGATTTCCTTGATGTTTGCAAAGATTAAATTTTGTTTGCCAATTAAGGGTTTTGGAATGCCAATGACCAGAAGTTCGGGAATGTAATTCTGAATGGAAGGAATGTAGCTATTAACAAAAAAAATATGGTTTCGAATACAAAAAGCAGATTGGACTCGTACCGAAATAACATGTTCTAAGTTTTTGATGTAAGATTCTTCAGTTTTTATGATTTCTTTGATGATGAAACTAAAAATTTTTTGCTTCGCATTCTGTAAAACAGTTTTTTCCAAACTGTCGACTTCTTTGGCAATGCCTCTCTAAAGCGGAGATAAACAATAATCGAAAATTCTTAAGTAAGCCAAGTTAGCAAAATCTAAATAAATGGGAGAAAGTTAATTATTCATACAATTTGTTTCTTTGATGTTTGGGAGCGTTGGCATTTTTGAGCAGTTCGTTTTGGACGCCCTAAAGTTGCCAAAAGAATTTTGTTTAAAATCAAGTAAATTCATATCTATAATTATGATGTCATGTGGAAATTAGACAATACCACAGGCACCAGCAATCAACTTTGAAAATTCCTCGCAGCTGACACCATCATGTTGAGATTTCCACTGAAATATTTTCAGCAAAACTAATCAGTAAAACCACCGTAAAAGTCATAGGGATATTCGGACATGAATATTTTCAGAAACAACACTTACTTCTTTGCCGCACTGTATGCAGAAAGCAACACCACAATTCCTGCAGCACAACCTTCGGCCATCGGTATCAGTAAAACAGCGAAACTGACACTAAATGACAAGTTTTGCAATGTAAAACCAATTCATTTTAATATTTTATAGACAATGGCAATTAGACGTTACTTTGAACTCACATTGGGGCACTTGCGCACACTAGGATCCATATCCAGAACAAAGTCGCGAAGTTTTGACTCCAAAAGATCATACACCTCTTCGTCCAAAATAGTCCGTAACTACGTCAGAAATTGGAATATCATATAAAACTCTTAAGTAATTATTACCCAAATACTGCATTACTTACCGTTTGACCAATATTGCTAAAATACCGCCACATAAGTTCAATGTTGGTAAGCTTGGGTTCTCTGCAAATTGGGCATACCACATCCTTAATATCTTTTTTTAGGATGCAGACAGTGAAATGATACTTTGCACACTTTTTGCAGATTCTGTGCTTGCAGGCATCCATTAGCAGCATCTAAAATGGTATTGGATAGGTTAAAATTATTTAAAACACTCTACCCAAGTTCTAAGGAAATCAATTCTTGCCTCGTTTCTTGCATAATTATGTCTACATATTTTACATAATAAACAAATCTGCTGCTTTTCACATCTTATTTCTTGTTTGTGTTCTGGGATTTCTCTAGCTTTTTCACTCGGACCATCGGCCAAAATTACACTATTTTTCTGAAAATTAAAAACAGAATTGCAAACAAAAAGTAATGTTCGAACAATTGCACAATCAATTGCACGTAAGAGTGAAAGAACCAAACCTTTGATAACCTTTGCATATGTTTAGTGAAGGGCTGTGGTTAGTTTTTAACAAATGCCATTTTTGTGCACTTACCGAAACTTGATTATTGGTGGAAAGTTCAATAGAATTCGTAATAGCAGGAGTGCAATTATTTCTTCTGCTTTCCAGTAACATCCTCCTTTTAATCCTGTATTCGATCCGTAACACAGAAATCACTACAAAACAAATAAAAATATAAAAAGAGAAGAAAAAACATGCAAGCATATGGAGAAACATGTGCATGAATAAGCAATGGGACTGACTCGCAAATGGTTGTTGGTATGAAATCCTGTTAAACCGTGACTAGCGCAAATCTGACAGTGATAGGTTTGTTGGAATTCACAGCGACGAGTTAATCCTTATCTCGTGAATGAGGTGGATAAGGGAATGAAAGAACTGATTACCCAGTGCCCTCGAACTTCATAAAAGTTAATATTTGAAAAATACATTCACACAGAGAGTAAACAACTTGCCACATTGCAAATGGCACAAATTTCATGCGCTCAAAACAAAACCAAGTGAGATTTATAAAATGACACACTCTTTTAAATACTGCTCTTTTCTGGTGACTAGGTGATAAAATATTTAATTATATCAAAAACATGTATACATTATCGATTAATAAGCTCATGTATTTTTGGAATACAAAATTGGTGGTCATAGCCATGTGTGTGGATGCCGTAATTTAAAATTGTAATTGTTCTTTATCCCTCAAATTTTCAATTGCATCTTAAAAATCTGAGGGAAATCTGAGTTGCCTATCCATTGAAAGTACTTTTTAGGAGTTTATAAAATAAAATGCTACCGGACGGCACCATTTAATTCAATTATCTTGGAATTTTTTTTTAAATTGTCAGTTTTCATAATTACCTTTAAATGTAATATACAAATATATTCTGCAATCATATTGTACAAATAAACTCGGTTAATTTGAATGGTACTTATTCATTTGAGGCATTTACTACAAATTATAATTTGACGCTAATGGCAGTTGTCATTACAGTTGCTAACTTACATGCATTGGCATGGCTGAATTTCACAATGGCTTTTGAATATTTTGAACACTTCGTGAAATACTTCCATCCACAACATGCTGACTTACATAAACGTGCTTGTTGAGGAAACATACACTGGAATTAGAACCAACAGCTTTCGATACTTAATCTGCAGCCCACAAAATAACTACAGAAAATAAAAACACCAAAAAATCATTAGAATATCAATTGAGAGCAATATTACAACATCGCAAGATTAAACAATGATCTGTCCAACCTCGGCGCGAAATAATATTCCTCAGCTAGTCTTCTCGAATCTGCTTGTCCTTTTCCTGAACCTTATCAATATTCTCCACATCCTTTTAATTTCTTGAATGAAAATTCATCATGTGAAACTTACCTTATATTTAACATTTTACATTTTACTACTAACTGACTCACTCCAGACTAGATTCATGAATGATCTAGTAATCTGTGACACTAAAACAAGACCATAAGTGTGTGCATCATATATTTACTATGAATTTCCAAATAATAATTGCATGTGTTATGTCAAATTCATCCCACAGATTATCTTATGATGATTACTGGCTTTCATAAATTTACAAATTTATATATTCTCCAACTAGTGTCCTTGGAAAGAGATCTACCTTGAAATGCTAGATCTCCACTTCATTCACAATTTCAAACGAGACGTTCTGTTGGTCCACATCGATGTCGTCCATTTGCTCGACAATCTGCACTTCAATGTTATTGGGCAATGTGAAGGACATGTTTGGCTGAGCTGCCAACAGATCTGCATTCAAAATTATTTCGTTTTCATTTGAGGCAATAATCACACCCTCTTGCAACGAGTTGACCGCCAAATTAGTTTCGTCATCCTTAGAAATCTGAAAATAGTTATGTTCCAAGCCCTGTAGCATCACGATTTCTTCCGCGGTCGTGCCCTTCACTATGTCCGATGCGTTTTCGCCGGGATGCTTTGACCTTATGTGATGGTGGATTGTTTGCCGGTACTTGGCTCTGAAAACCAAACCAGAAACGCTTAGTTAGCAGAACTTGTAAAGAACATCACTCAATGATAAGAGACTAGAGTGCTGCAAGTATACTGACAAGGTTCCCACGCAAATACCTGTCTACATTTCATTAATTGCTCTGACATATTACACAGCACAATGTATTAATTTTTATGCAAAAAATTCAACTTCAAAATGCTGTAAAGCGAAAATTTTAGAAGATTTACATAACAAATTATAGATTTCGCACATATTTGTAAAAAACACTGAATGCCATGGCAGCTTTAAAAAAATCAGATGAGGCATAACAGATTTAACCCACATTCCCACACAAATTTGCTAAGAATGGTGAATTTAAGTCAAAGTTGGTAAAAATGTGTTTTCCCACACTTGTCCCAGAAACTCCGCTCAATATAGCAAATTCTCTTTGCCCGGTCCCAGGGTATTTCACACCACTTTGAGAAGCCTGGTAAAATTCCGGGAAATGTCGGCAAGTTTTGAGGTCCAGACAATTCCCTACCCTTGTAGGCCTAATGTAGCTACAGATGTTCAGAAACTCTTAGCTTACTGAGCGGTGCTTAAGCCGGTGACGGAGCTAAATTCAGAGTTAAATTCATCATGTTATCGTCATGTTATTCTCATGTTATATTTTAGTTTAAACTACATTTTTTTAAAAACACGCAAATCAATAAAAAATTAACATACCAGTTATTCAGCAGACCTTACTTGAGTGCATGATTGAC
>JAQGAF010005384.1:0-12171 GCA_034687865.1 Kryphioiulus occultus | reverse complement strand
AATTTTTATTCCATGGCACGAGATCTGCTCCCATTGATTTGCAATGCTACACGTGACGTCACACGTTTTCGTCACGTCCATGTTTTACGTGTAGCGCAAACTCTCTATTGTATGTCAATTGTTACAGAATAGTTTTAAGGAAAGAACCATAGTTTTGGAAATGACGTGAAGTTGACCTAACAATTGTAAGTGACAGATTTGAGGATAATAAAAGCTGAATTCGGCAACAGGAATGACTCGTAATTCAACTCCTTGTGAAAGAAGAAAATTGTGAAAAAACATTTTTCGAGTACAACCTAAATGTGTTAGCAGAGAAGTTGCTAAAACCATATACTGTATATGTATGCATTCTGGAACCATCACGCGATCCGAATTATCGTACGTACGTTTCAAATACAACCTTGTAGTTTCGAATCTAGGCTTATATCGGATCACACGGCAGCATCGAATGTATTTTTTCTCAGTTTAAAGTTACGAAAAACGCGAAAACGGAACGATATTGAGCCTATCTTTTTAACACAAGCAAATGTTCCATGAAATGAACTTGTGTACCAAATTACAGCACGATAGGTCGTCGGGAAGTGAGTTAAAAATGATTTCGAAATAGTTGAATCGGAGAAACAGACAACGTTCACACCAAAAGATAGGTTGTGTAAAGCACCAAAATACATGCAGTAATTTCCTTTTCGTCAGTTTTGGTGCTTTGGTCAAGATCAACTTGTTTTTTTTTCTGATATGTAATGTTGGTGTTATTTAACGTAACGTTTCCTCATAAATTGTTCAGAACGACCTATACAGTCTCGGCGTTCTCAAATCGTCCATAACGTGTCTGTCGTAAATAGGGAATTAAAATTTGAAATAAGTTTTTTTTTATGAAAGTTGCCTCGTTCTACAATCCTCCTTTACGGGTTCCACTTTAGAACGGTGACATTGTAAACACGTTAGGCTCCGCCCACCCGGCCGCAAATCCAGTTTTTGCTCAAGATCGAACTCCGAGACAAAGGGCCACTCAGCAGATTCTTAGGTTTCATTGAGAAGTCCAACGGAATCGGCTTTTGGGGTTTCCTGGGGGCCTAAACACGGGTTGGAACCTTATCTACATGTACCTAAATACACGTAGGAGGAGTATGCAAATGAGCCCAGTAAAAAACTCAACCGCTGAGCTGGTTACATCACGAGTCCGATCTTATTTGCGTGGTGGCCCTTTGTTCGAAACCAGCTTAGGGTCCCCTAAAGAGAGGGTTAGCGGGGTCTCTTAAGGCACGGAGCAGCTGGATGGGTTCGGACCCCGATCACTTTGTGACAGGAGGCACGTGCCCCCTCCTCGGCCCCAGGGCAGAAAAGCGTGCTTCCCCACTAGGGGTCCTTAAGGTGGACTCAAAAGTAAGAAGGTGAGGTGGTAGGGCAGGGAAGAGGGGGTTTGGAGATTGACGCAATGGAAAATGGATATTAAAAATGGGCAGGACAAGATGGAGGTGGACTGAAAAGGAACAAAGCACTAAGGTGAAAAAAACAGCTTAAAGGAGGGGGGGGGGTAGCAAAGGTAAAAGCTAGATGCACGGTAGCAGCGAAGCGAACTGTGAGGGGGGTTAAGGCTAAGGTTTAAGGTTGGGGAGGGAATATAAAAGGAGGGTTGGGGGTCATGAATGAACGCATGAATGGAGCAAGATCCACACCTTAGAAGGAGCAAGGGGATAGCGATTGGGGGAAGGATGAATGAACATCAACGTTGCATGGGGGTGGAAAACGAGATGTGGTGTTTATAAGTGAAGACGTAACGTATGGCTCTTATTCGGAGGGATACATGTAGGTGCAGTAAGACTGCAGGAGTGCTAAGATTGCTTGTGTCTTACTGCACTGTGGTGGCGATGCGGGTTAAGGGGTCGATGATTTGGAATGGCTGAAAAGGGTGGACACCAGGAAGAATGAGTTGGGTACTTGGGATATCAAGGAAACAAACAAGCAATAATTTATACCCCATTTGTGGCTTTTTTCAATTTTTGGGCTGTTTTCAGGATTTTGACTCTGCTGACACAAAGAAGCGCAGAAACTGTGAAAGTTGTAAAATCGTTATTTATTGTTATTATTATTATCATTATTATTATTATTATTATTATTATTAAAACCTGTATTTAAATCGACTGGTTTGGCGTTTGTCGGTTTGGACCTGTTGTAATTCATTTAAAAATATTTATCTAAATCAGGTTTGGTGGACAGGTACGGTTTCTTGCATTAAAATTGTGTAGTTAAATGTAATTCCCTTCACGTTTTAATTGACAATTTTAAACGTTGAAAAATACGTTCGATACTGCGGCCTAGCTCCTATTTCGAAACATACGCGTGTCTGGCAAAAATACAGGTATTAACCCGGTATGTATCCACCTTGGCCATTTGGAATGCCTAACCTAACCTAACCTGACAAGGGCATGAAGGGCAGACAAGGACATGGTTAGGTTATATATAGTTAGGTTAGGTTATGCATTCCAGACGGCCAAAGTGGATACATATCGGGTTAATACCAAAAATACATTCGAAACACGTGATTTGAAAGCTCGAAAGTGCCCGGAAAAACGTGTTTGGTACTGTCAATCGCTTTATCTCATATTCGAATCTTTGGGTTTCATTGAATACTAATAATACCACATTATAAAATGTTTTAACCGAAAATACGTAGTTTTTGTGACGCCTTATTAGGTTACAAATTGCGGATATAAGATGAAGTCCAATTGCACCATTGCCCACCATGAAACAAAACTACGGAGCATACTTTTGCATTGAATATTATATTAACTGTTAAATATAAGCTTACATGTACATTATTTACCACCATGCATAGAATAAGCTTTATTCTAATGACATACATGTATTCCAAGGAAAAAATGCGATAATTAAAAACCCTGTTAGATAAACGTGGTGACTTACACGTCGATGTTTAATAAGGTGAACAGACTGCTTTGACGGGTTCTGCAGAGGATTGTGGGAGCACGTACTGGCAACACTGTAGAAAAATTTACCGTGTTCCTGGCCACAGTAAATATTACCGAATGAGAAACAAACACCAAAACGTCATCGCGGTTTTCGCCATTATCTTGTTTGTAAAACTAGATTTTCGTTTGGTATGTCCTCAGTATAATGCCAGTGCTTACCTTGTTTTATAAATTTGTAGAATTTTTTCGCCGTTTGCTGACAATAACTTTGCCCATACATGTATATGTACGTAGGTTCTCGGAAAAAAAATGCAGAAAGAATCCTGTGCAAGAAAACAGAATTGGACTGCAGCACTTGTTCTGCATATCATACGTGGTAAGAATATTCAATTTGGATCATGATTTTTTTCTATGGCCCAATAAGCACCCTATAACGAAACGTTCCTCAAAGCCTCTTTCATGCTCCACTGTTCGAGCGTGCCAAGCGTATGCATTTTTTAGAACAGGTAGTTTGGAACACTGACAGGTTAACTGACATTTAGCCTAAAATACATTTCCGTTTCACGTTGGAGGGATTTGTCGTGTAATTGCATATGAGGCGTGAGCACCGTAAATGATAAGTTTACCAAAAATGAGAATGGCAGCAATATCCGGATATATAGTTTTAAAAAGTAGATAAATTAGAAAGAAAATGTTGAATTATTTAGAAGGAAAATTATAATTATGTAGTACTTCCCCTACACATCCATCATGTTAGCTTTAAGAAAATTATATACATCAAATTCGCAGCTGAAATTCTTTTACTTTAGCATCAGTTTTTAAAGTATTCAAAATTGGGAGAAATGCCATTCAAAATTAGCACAATTTCAGCATGTCTTTGCAGAATAAATTGGGGGCGTATATTATTTACACTAGCATTTATACGTTTGAACATCTCATAACACGATGCCAGTCATTATCCCTATAGAAGGGGAATATTAAAAGCGAAATCAACAACATTGTGAGCGTGGCTCCGCCCCTTAGCAATCACATTACCCAAGTTCAAAAAGTTCCCAAAGAAAAACTGGTATAAGCAACTTGCAAAGGAATGGATTCTTATGGGGTGTTGATTTCGACAAAAACATGATTTAATTGATCGAAGGTGTGAAACAACTGCATTCCAAGTCAGACTGAATCGCCATTGGAATGCCCCCATTCAGCCATTTTCCATTTCATTTAACATTTGGAATTCGGATTGTGTTGTATAGGGGCTTCGTGCTCGGAATCACACGAATGCCCATATAAACTCATTAATTAATTTAGGAGGGTAGCATCCTTCAAAACAATGTACAGTTATTTCCTTTCCCTTATGCGTTATTCTCAGCACATTGGAATGGTTGCATAAAATATACATGTAGGCAAGATTGTGAGCCTTGGTTAGGATTTTTTAGGATATAAGTTGACATCATGTAAATCCAAATGTTTGGATTTTATTGGTTTCCTTGAATTCACCCCAAAATGAGATATAGTATGCCAACCCAGGAAATGTTAGTGCCCATACAGCTTCTCGAGAGTTTTCTTTCATTACCCAAAAATCACTTATAAGAAAGTACTTGTTACCCAAAACCGCTTATCAGAAATTCCTTTTACCCAATATAGGAGAATTAAACAGAATATATTTATCAGTAAAACATATGACAGTAAAAAATTAGACTCTTTTAGAATATCTGCACACTGACTGATAAATTTCTTCAGAGAACCTATTCTACACTTACGGTAAAGTCTAATGTGCAATCCGAGTTGCGTTATTGCTCAAAGAAAAACGACTTTTACTCAACTTTGGGAAATTTACCCAGGTTTGGGAAGCAAGGTGTCAGAGGGCGTAAGTTTCTGTGGTGACGTCACGAATTGTGATATTTTACCTTCTTGATATAGTCGTCACTCTTTAAAAATATACTTCAACCATAAAATGGGAAAACTTATGTGTTTCGAAATGGAGTATCTTATCTTCTGATGGTTATAACTCATCTTGTGAATTAGAGAACCTGCAGACACATCCAAAGATTTGTTATACACTCCCATGCCCAACCTTCTATCTCCTTGATATCACCCTTTTCCATGACATCACATTTTTTATTTTTCGATAAAGTACATTCCCCCACAATGTTAGATGAAATGCGACATGAAAGGGTTGCTTGAGGAGGGAATCCAGGATGTTTATATTGGGATAAGCTCAACCCTAAAGGGAGAAAACTGATGGAGTCGCCATTTTTTGCTAATATCTGCTTTTTATGAAAACCAACTGCTTTAATATATCACGTAAACAGGGTCCCGAGTCCCGACATTGGTAAAAAAAAAGTCCTGCCAAGTAGGGAAAACACGACAGTTTGACTGCAAATGGTGGGGTGGAGCAGGCAAATTCCCATGAGTGCTAAGTTTATCCCATGTTGCACACAAGCTGGTTAGCGAACTACACCTGCATGTGAACTTCATATAGCGAATCATAAACACTGGTCTGTGAGCTTCACAACGAATCATTTGCAATTGCATGTGAAATTAACAACCATTTATGCATCGTATCCACCTGCACACTGGCTTCATATCGAATTATTTACACTTGGCTATGAAACTGCAAGTGAATCTGTCATGAATGTCGCAACGAATCACATTTGCAACTGAGTTTCATTGTAAAAAAAAGTACTTATAGAACATTTAATTTCATTGCGTGCATAATAATCAGATAAAGCGTCTTCACAGGCACACGAATCAATAAAACATGTTTATCTCGATGTTCAATTTTTCATAATCTCATGGTAAAAAATTAAAAAATTAACTTTTTTAGTTCTTATTTTCAAAATTGGCTCTCTTTGGACAACATGGCCATTAGGGATATTATTGCCCTCCGAGCTAATAGTCGTCTCTCAAATAAACTTTATATAGTCTTCACGGATATGTTATTTGCAGGGAATTGGTTTATTTACTCGGAAACATGTCAGCCAGGAGTTACACTTCACACTGTCACGCAAACGTCGATAAACTAACGTCTAAAACCGTTTTATGACGTGGATGTGACGTTTCTACGAAAAAAAAATACGGGAAAAAGGCGTGGCTAATCAAGTACAAAATTTGCATGCAGGATTCTAATGGCTATTGCCCCAACGCACATGTACTGTAGTTTAGAAAATACGAATGTTGAAACGCATATGTTAATGACTTTTGCGCATTACCTTTGAAGGTACTGTGTCAAATTTACACCATTTTATGTTATTTTATGTGCTTTGTACATGATTCCATGGAATAAATTAAATTAAATGTGATTTATTCTAATTCGAGCATGCTCTACAACTTTCAAATTGCTACTTGGGTGTTTGAGCAAAAGTTTAGAATTCGAAAATGCACTGACCCTTAAAATGAATTCTAAGGTCAAACGTCACTTGACCATTGGATTGCGCACGATCCATAAACTATATATCAATTATAAACTTCAATTTGATTTATACATTACAATAATGAATGAAATGACCTCCCCAGTTATTCTAAATCACCCGGTATATACACGTGCTGTATGTGAGTGTGAAACGGGCTTTAGCGTAGAGTATATGTTTTTAACATGTTCGTTTTCATGTCAGCTAGATTTTGTCCTTCAGGGCCGTGGGGTAATTAATATTGCATTTCAGCATTTCAGCTGAACTGCAGACAGGACCAGAAGAAAAAACCGTAGAGATAACGAGCTGGACTTTTTGCACCATCCATGAGCACACTAGCAAAAAAACCTGGAAAAGATAAATAAAACGAAATTTTCGTATTTTCGCAGACACGCGATCGGCTAGTGCAGCTGCCCCTGGAGGCGCATGCGTCGAATTGCGTGGCACGTGCCATGCAGTTGCCGTATGGAACACCTTGAGCGCTATGCTAATGAACCTGAAAAAGGCAGCGGCACGGGCAGATTGTCACCTTAGAACGGCGATCGCAGGGGAGAGTGGCCGGCCTTAAACAACCTTGGAAACGATGAAATTAGAAGAAAAAAAGGTTCAGCAGATGGCACGGTTCGAACGATAAGCCGCATGGCATATCGCGAGCGAACGCGCGTACTTGTTATGCAAACTACTTGTTTCGATGCCGTTATCACAACGCCGTACACAGGTTTTTCCCGCCGTTTTCGGGGACAAGCGGCGCGTGCAGCTGTTGCCATCTGCGGCACGCGCTCACGGGGGACGACCGCGAATTGCGTCGCTTGGAGGGGACAACACGTGCCTAGCTGTGGAAATGCCTATGGTGCTGCCACCTACACGCGTGCGAGGCTGCAGCAACACTATTGGAATGTCATTACTGTATGTCAGCATTCAGACTTTTGTTTCCTTGTAAGGCAAAAATGTTTCACTACCGGCACATCTCATTTCCTGCCAATTCGTGGATTTGAATTTCTGATTTTGCTAATGCAATGATTGTCAACACGTGTTATTTGTCTTCAAAAGAGATCTGGTGACGTCAAATTACGCATACATGTACCTAGTATACTAAAACTAATACAGAGCTGAATTTGGTATAGAATACGGGGCCGTTCAAGTTTTATGTCATGGGAAATAGTGATTTTTAAAAGGATTTTCAGAAACATTAACTATACGACGGTGGCGACATGATTATTGGCCAAAACACGCCACAGGCAACATTTTTTGCGGAAATAGGTGAAAAATGAAGAATTTAAACCCAAATTTTTATTTTGTGCATCAATGAAAAAGACAAAAATGCCATGTCTCTGTTGTAAATTTCATGCCTTTTCCATGACCCTAATGTAAATTTCATGACTTTTCCATGATCCTGATGTAAATTTCATTATTTTCCATGATCCTGGGGTAAATTTCATGACTGTTCCATGACTTCCATTAACTGAATCTCATTTTTTGACTTTTACCTCCTAGCCAGTCCAGAATTGGTGTTCGCCATTTTGTAAAGTATTGTTCGAAATGCATTCTGGGCTACTACTATCGCAAAAAAAAACATTGTAAGTCAAAAGTGTGAAGGCGCCTTAACAGCCTCAATAGATGTTAACATGTAATGTAAATCTGATCGATGTGTTCATCGATCAGATTTACATTACATGTCAAATAAATTGGCACATTGGACGTGTAAAATATAGTACAGGTACATGTACATGTAGTCTTCTCATCCCTTTTTTAACGATAATAAAAACAGACGAAAACGAACAAATACTCCAAGGCTGTTTTGCACCATGCACAAGCTCGCTCAAAGGAGTTAAACTTGTGTAATTACCAGTGTATTTCATGCTTCACATTACTTTTGTTAAAGATGTGATTACTAGTGTATTACATGCTTCATACTACTTTTGTTAAAGATGTGATTCCTTGTAAACATGGAAACCTTGTGACACTTTCCTTGCGACGTGAAACATCTTTTTTCTGTCCTTAATTTTAGCGTCAATACATTTACAATCATGCCTGTTGATTTACCAAATTAATAGTTCAAACGAAGATGTTTGCTTTACCCCTTGTCCAGTCCTACGTGAATAATTCGGAAGCAGGTTAATCAACAACCGGATAAACGAAAGTCTTCTGGCTCGTTAAAGCACGTAGAACATTTCTTTCCAAAATTCCAAATGGCCAAATTTCGTTATTTAACAACAGTCATGGACCAGGGTTCCATGTTTTTTGGTCAGCGTTCCCGCCATTTTTTGGCCCCACCATGCATGACTCCCCTGCATTGTCACCACCCGTGGACTTCCCATTTTCGTTTCAGTCCATCTCCTCTCACTCATTTTTTAACCGTAACAGGGTGAAAGTGGGGCCAGGTGAGCTAGGTGACACAACAGGGAGCACGTGCCCTGCACCCAGCGCCATCTTAGGTGGCTCCACTCCAGCGCCACCAGCGCCATCCCCTCTACCTGTCCCCCCGCGTGGGAGCAGCTGCCCCGATGCTGAGCCACGGGATATCCCCTCCGGATCCCGTGCCCCTCTCGAAAGTGAGAAGGGGGGTAAAAAGCTGGACGGGAAGGGCCCGAGATGGAAAAAAGACATCTGCTCTTTTGCATTACAACGCGTATGCCTGTTGCACCAACTTCCACCACCGTGCATAATGCACGGCTTTGGGCTTATGTAAGGGTCCCCTTCTTCCACTGGAGCGGCACACAACGTCATATCCGGCGGGAACACGGGGTAGCCTATGGTCGCGCATGCGTATCTCCCCCTCCTTGACACTGGGTGAAATTGATTGCATTTATGGGCAGTAACTCTTTACCCAATTTCGACTAAAGCGTCGTTCACAAGAGCCAATTTTGTCGATCAAATTTCTGTTGAAAGCGGGACTCGAATCAGACTCGAATCAGAGTGAGTCAATGATTTGTTGAATCGAACCAAGTTGACCACCCTTCAACATTTGGTCGTTCAACAGCTTTTACCTTGCTAAAGTCGTTCCATTTAAAGCACTAGAACAAACAAAATTCCAAAATTACACGCGCACGAATTCGAATCAATATTTGTTGATCGTTGTTTTCATGACTTCACATTTTCCATGACTATTAAAGGGACTCTACACGGGAATTATTACTGTCAGTTTCGACAAATACGGACAGTAATACGGATCGCGTAAGGGCAATACTGATGTATTGACGTTCGATAATGACGATTATCCGGATAACTACTCTCAGTATGAAGATATTGACAATAATACTGACCGTGTAAGGGCGTTCATCAGTAAATCTGACAGTATGGCGCCAGCAGCCATAGAAGGCAGACATGCCACTTACTATGGGTTTCGTCAACGAAATTCGTATGAGAAAACATTTTCCGCTGTTTTTCTCAAACATCATCGTACCGTATGCGAGTGAGTATTGAAATTATCGCTAAATAAGCCTCGTAAGTCTCCAAATAGGCTTTTGCCTTTCCTTTTGTTTCGTGGTTCGTTAGAACCTCACTCAACGAAGTCCACGATGATACTGAGCTTTTTACTGATAGTAAAATACTGATCATGTAAGGTCACGAAAATATTGACGCATACTGTCATTTATACTGATTCTAAAGTGACTGACAGTATTACTACCGTGTAGGGTCCCCTTTAGAATATGGGACCATTTAAGTTTTATGTCATGACTAAATAGCCATTTTCAGAAACATTATCTACAACTCTGGCGACATGATTATTTGTCAAAAAAAACCGCCACATGCGAATTTTTTTGCGGAAATACGGTATAGGTGACGAAAAAAAAAATTTAAATCAAAATTTTTATTTTGTGATTCAGTGAAACGACAAATTTCATGATCCTGTAATAAATTTCATGACTTCCATGACCTGTAGGCACCCTGCTACATGTACAGTATATGGATACCTGCATTTAGATTTTAAAAACGTCTTTCCCAGTGCTTGTACATTTCTGGTAAATGAGATGTAAAAGAGTGTATGCCATTCAATTTTTCTTATGTATGTCAAAATACATGTACTTTGCTTTCGTTTCAAAAAATAGTTCTGGCATCTCTTTCTCTTGAAAGGCATGACGACATTGATGTCGGTTAAACGAGTGCCGGATAACCGAAGTTTCACTTTACACGTACATGTATTTGCCTTCCAAGAAAGTGCGACAATTTTGATGACGCCACGTTAATACTATCAATGTGTATGTCAATCCTGCGATGAAATATAGTGCATTAGTGTAACGGATGCTGGCCACAGTGGCAATTCTCGGTGACGAAGCGAGCTTGTTAGTTAGTGTACCAAGACAAGCAGCTGCTGGTACTCGTCCTTTTTTCCCCTAAAAGAAATTATTTTGCTTCAGCTGCTTTCCTTAATCAATATGTATTGTCTCCCAATAATTGGTGACAGTTTATTGAGGTTAGAGAGTTGACGTAAATCAACAGTTGCAGAACAGTAATTTTCTTCAGCGAAGGAAATGCACTTCCTCTTCGTCCAATTTGTGATAGACAAGTAATTTGATATGAAAGAATCAATCTCAATGGGCTTTCCTATCTCACTTTACTACACCAAATTTAGATAGTTTTTTTCATCCAATTCCATATAGTCATCAGAGAGATTTTAGTGCACTGAGTCAAATCGAATTTATTCGATACTGAATCAATTTTATTGTGATCTGACAATACTCTTTTGGATTCTCCAATCACTTATATGGACGCTGTTTATGCAAGGCCAAAACGAGTAGCCAAATTTCCATGGCTCCTCAATTTGATAATTAGGCACAGGGTAATTGTTTCTGCTCCATTTCCGCCATTACCTGCAACCTCGAGCCCCAGTGCACCAACGAGTTAAACGTTTCTCCCAAATTGGCTCAAATTTCATTAGTTGAGATAACATTGACAAAATACGTGCTCGCGTGTGAAATCGTGCAGAGTAATTGCCGTCTTGAAAAATAGAACTGGGGTAAAGTAAGTGTACCATTATCCTCCGACATTTACATTTATGGAAATATTTATTATTATAACCCAAATGCCAGTTCATTTTCATGGGATTTCAAAATTTCCCAATTATTTCACAAGCAAGTAATCTTTTCTGCTTTGGAATTTCGCTACATGTCGTCAATCTTGAATAGATATGCTGGCTTTGTGCTGGCCATCCTAGGTAGCGTTTATTCGTTTTCATTGATTGGTTTGCACCAGATTTTGAAAGAAAAGTTGAAGAAGCCACCAACGCAAAATACACATTGCGCAAACAGAAGAAATGGGGATGTTTAAGTATTATGTCATCATCTTAGATGAAGAGGGTGGGACAAAGGACGAGTCATCATTGGCTTTTTATAAAACGTGAGATTAAAATTCTCCATTTGTCATCCAATTTTCCCAGTTTGGACAAAATTTTGCTCATTTCGTTTTTTATTTTTTCAAAAATGTGCCTTTTTCAAAAATGTGTGATTTTGAAATACATGATATATTCTTCAAATGAATTATTTCTGAATAGAAATATGGAAATGCAGGCTGTGAAACATGGGATAAAATCCATTATTTACGATCTAATTAAACAAATATTTTTTGCAAAAATCTAAATATTTCAGAGGTGATTGAAAATGATACCAAGTGCTGCACTTCTTCTGTGTTGACAATCTCCATTGAAATAAATATTCTATAAATATTGATGTTTCGAATTATAACATCGAAAAACCAAACTATCGGGTATGTAGACCGAGAAACATGTGTATAGTATCAGAAATACGTAGGAAATGAACCGTAACTAAAATATACAGGGTGGACCAGATATCTGGGCCTCTCAAAATAACGTTCAATCCGCTGGTGCTAGGATAAGTGTGCTT
>JAQGAF010005383.1:0-12172 GCA_034687865.1 Kryphioiulus occultus | reverse complement strand
AGTACGTCACTATTGCCCCCACACGATCAGTATTACTGTCCGTATTTGTCGAAACTGACAGTAATAATGTCCGTGTAGGGTCCCCTTTAGAAACAGCATAACAATCAAAGAAACACCTTGCTTACTATGCTAGGTGTAACATGAGCTGTTTCCAAAAATCTTTGCCCAAATACGTTAAGTTATTTTTCGTTCATCGCAATTAACACTTACTGAAGAGTTCATGTTGAGATCGCCCGAAGCATCCAATTGGCTTCTGCCACGATAAAATCTTCTTTAAATAGGGAAAAGTGAAAAACTCGTAGTAGCCGTACGCACCACAAATGGCGGCTGTAACAAAACTGTATTTCAGCAATGCAGGTAGAAAATAAATGTAGGATTTTACGAAAGGTCCTTACCTTGCTCCATGAATAAATCGTGTCTCCAGTTGGGAACTCCACGCGCATAAAGTTCCTTCACTTCTCTAAGAACATTTGCGCAAAACTTATCTTGTAAATTCAAAAGGCTTCCTTGATTCCTCTCTTTAATGTAAGCTTTCATCGCGTCCCAGCAACCCATCTGATGAAATCAAAAATTAGTAAACAAAATAATCTACAAATTTATTGAACAAAAATATATCGCATATATCAAACTCAGCGGTACTTTACAGTTTCTCCCATTTGCAAAAATATAAGTTCGTGGGTCAGAGTGTACTGACTGGAGTACGTTTGGGTCATGAAGGTCCAACAGGTGTCGGACGGAGTGCATGGATGACCCTCTGATAGACTGAAAAAAATTAGAATAAAATAAATGAAAAAAACATTATTTCTTCCATAGTTTCTTCCCCTAATAATTTGACAGGAAGTGGATAACTTGAAAACACTTTTTTTAAATGGATTAAATTTACCAACCCCGAACCGAGCATCTGTCCGATGCAAATATCAGAAAAAGTTTCGTTTATCGTTTCCTTGACGTTCACAATTGGCCAAATCAAGGACGAGTTCGTTTTCTTCATCGGATAATCCAATTCCCACCTTTCGGCATCAAGTATTGGCGAAAGGGCTGAAAAAATTGCGATTTTTTAAATTTTATTTAAATAAAACACTGTTTGTAATGAGTGTAGGACTTAACGATCACCCTGTAGAACGACAACATCTTACATCTGTAGTATTCCGGATTATTGGCTATTAACCTGGGAATTGCCATTTTGGTGACATTCTTGAGCAGTTTGATTACATCATAAATTTCGCTGACTTGGTGAGAAGGAACGACCATCGGAGTAACATCATTGGTCAGCAATCTTTTGAGCAGCACATTCAACTGACCTAAGAAAAATTGTACAAACATTAAGAATCATAATGTGATTGAATGTGCATGCTTCGATAACATTAATCAACGTTTTTAATACCTCAGCCTTGTGGAAAAAGTCTCCATACGGAGGCAATAAAATTTCTATTATGGCACATGGACCCAAAAAAACAATTAATTAGCAATGTAGGGGTGGGGGGACACATGTTATTAACTAGTGCCCAAGCCACAGAGCATTAGGTCCCAGAATCCAAAGGTCCATTTATGTCATAACTTTACAACCCAAAATGTAAAACAGACAAAATGTGATACTAATGAACGTTATGTGAATAAATAAAAAAAAATTTCCTTACAAAAACTGATGAGGGAAGCAAGTGAGGACCATTTGAAGAAAATGACTGGCCCTGTAGGATGCACACGAACTCCATATTAATCCATTATGAAAATCAGTCATGCCATTGATAACTGTTTCCAGCGGCTAATGTAACTTATACGCCAAATACAAATAAATACTCATAAGAGTAATAATTACCACAAGTACGTAAATATGGTGTCATGCTCATATGCAGCCAACAGGGGCAATCATTTTTCTCAAAGAACCATCATAAATTGCTTCATTCATCAGATTTCGTCAGGAAATCTTTTTATTCATATGACGTTCATTTTGACTATTTCACTTTTTGGGTTTTAAGGCTAGGTTGCTAATTAATCGCTCTTTTGAGTCCAAGTGCCATAATTAAAATGTTATGACCTCTGTAAGGAAACGTTTAATGAATTTCTGAACCTGGTATTGATATATTTTCCGGAGTTTTTGTTTGTCATTCGCTTGCTTACAGTGTACGAGCTCTAATCTCCTAGCTTTATTTACATGAAACATGATCTCCAATACGTTTTCATTTATTTTCAGCAATGCACGTTTTCGGGATTTTTGAAGTTTTGTTGAGCAAATATTTGTTGAAATACGATTTTGGAAGCTGCTCTTATATTTGCGCTCAACGAGACGTCAGTACGTCTTTAATGGATTTCAGCTCGTTGAGACGTTCATGTAGTAACTTTGATAACCATTTCCAGAAATAAATAAAAGTAAATCTGGAAGCAATTTAATTCTGTTTTCCCAGCGCTTGTTTCCAGATACACAACCTGCTTTGTTTAAGGAACATGCCCGACCTTATGAGATTTAAATCTTAAGGACAAATTTAAGGCATTACGACTAAATCCCTTGAAAATCAATAAAATGATGATTTCTTATAACATAAAAAATCCATAAAGTTCTAAAGTTACTGTAGTGGGCGAAATTACATTTGGTCAAACGTATCACGGCCGTTCTTCTTGACGTAATTTCCCTTAATGTTTTAATTATTCCATGTTTGGTTAGATATCGTCTGGGTATATTAACCCCCAGCACATGACATCAATAATATTGACTGTGGGCTCATGTGTGGGGCAAATAATAAGTATAATAACAGGGTAAGTATTAAATGAATGCAAGTTAATCGCTAACTAAATGTGAACCATATATAATTGTCTGGTATCAAATATTGAGCAACCAATCATTCGATTAACAGCTGAGCAAATTTTAAAAATGGCACTTGTCCTTCATTACACCAGCAAACGACAACATTAAATTAGCATAGGTGTTATTGTCGTCCTTGCCCAATGTGTACATGTGTGCGTCGATTCAATGGTTGTCGTTATGGTGACATTATTTCTTTCCAGAGAAATTGTATAATTAGTTACCAGAAAAACGATATAAATGCTAAGTCAACATGACTGGGTGAATTTTAAGTGCCCGAGAGTCAAGTCACAGATTTAAAGGATGGTGGTACTCATGAAATCAAACAAAATTTCTAAGAAAATTTCATTGATAATCATCATCATCATTACCTGCTATTTTGTGGAAGTTTGTCACCCAATATTTTACGTTAAAAAGTGTACGTTTAAAAATACGCTTACCGGTATCTGTTTAATTACTCATACCAGATTGGCTAATATAAAATCACGGAAAACGAAAAAACAAAAAGCCAGGCAAATTCTACGAGAGGACGTTCAAATATTGTGTCATTACATTTTCAAAGATTCCCCGACCCCTTGCTCGTCCTATGTCAAAAGTTTTCATCATTTTCAACCCCCCTTCCATCCTTTGAATGATGACATAATCAATGACGAAACATTGTTTGAATTGAGCTACATTTTTTTCTACAAATTAGGTCGGAATTCTTTTTAAATTATGATAATGCTTATTTCGTATAGTGTTGCCAGAAGTTCATATTGAACTTGTTGGGGACGAGAACGATTTCAAAAATTATGTGAAGAACAACAGTCAAACAATTGAAATATAACCAGTAAAAATAACCAATGGAAAAATAATCAGTAAATGTGAAAAGCGGTCAGAACGTATTGAAATTAATCAGCAGTTATAAAAATGCAAAAATCAAAATACATACAAATATTTATAGAAATTCGTTAAGCTTTTGGGACAACAAATAATTAGTCCACGTAATTAGTCCAGTGAGTCAAGGGCATAACCATAAATTTTAGGTGTGCATTTTGGTAGATTTTTCATAAGCAACATTAGGAAATGTTAATGATAATGAAAACGCCTATGACGATTTTTTTTTTTTAAAAGTAGATCACAATTACAGAATGTCTAATGGTTTTCTGAGATACTTATATGTACATTAATCACAATCGTTGTGTCACAACAAATTTCCAGACCGTATATGAATTTCCCTGACTTTTCCAGACCAAATCAATTTCCAAGGTTTTCCAGACGGTCAGTCTTACAACTATAACGTTCAATCTAAACCGGCCTCAACACATTAGGTTCATAGTGTCATAGGGGTAACTTTTTCATCAAATCTTGAATGCTTACCTTCTGCTATTTTCGGTCCGAGGACTCCGTCCAAGTTGAGATAATCGAGATTTTCTTCAAAAAACTTTAAAATCCGTTTCAGAGCATTGATCACGGTCGAGATGGAGACGTTTTCATTTTCTTGATCTTCGAAATGCGTCGAAGAATCTACACCCCGATTCTCCAAAAACTGAGTTCTGGAGGCGACGACCATGAGTCCGAAAAAGCAAAGTGTGACCAATGTCCTCATCATTCGTCCTTGCGTTGTCACTGAAGCAAACTCTGAAGTCGGTTCACCGGAGCTGCGTGTACCTTAATTTCAAAAAGAGACATCGGCGTCCAATCATCGTGCTCTATATCACAGGGGTGGGTTGGGCACGTACATGTAGGTGGACGTCATTAGGCGATTTTTGCAGTCTTAAAATCGAGTTTAATTGAAGCGAATGAATGAACGAAACATAATAGGCTGCTCCTTGCAATACGAATGTCGAACCCGATTTATAGAGGATGATGGATCGCAGCTGCTGCTTATACTATTGTTTTTTTAAATGCGGACGAATAGGCCAATGCCAATAAACTGCGAAAAGCATTGAGGAACTTGGGCATCCAATTGCTTCTGTTTTACGAGAATTCAGAAACGATGACGACACTCCACGCTGATCATCTTAAGTCTGGAGATCAATCTCCAGCATCTTCCACTGGTGCAGGGTGAGACAGAAACAATTAGACGATTTAAAACTGGTCTGCTTTAATATTCTAACAGGTGTTCAGTCAAATGACACCCATACCATTTAGTTATCGATTTTGTTCATTGTGGGAAGCTTTAGGGAACATTTCCACACCCAAATGATGTGTTGATAGAATTCATCGACCGGAGCCACCGCTAATAAAAAATTAGATCAGAATAACAAACTGTAGCACATAAAAGTAATCATGAAGAGAATGATATGACAAAATAGCTGTATCAATTAAATGTTTTATAAAACAGCCATGATGACCTCATTATTTCCGTCATAACGCGAATTAATGAGATCATTTTTAGGTCCCTATTTTTTAAGTCAGCCAGTTATGATAACGTCAGATCAGGATGAGTCAGAATTAGACGATTTGTAACACGAAAAGTTAGCATTTTCATGTTTAATTACTACGTTGCATATCGTCAAATACTGCTGAGATACTGCTGAAATTTTAATTAATCGTGACTACCCTAATTCGTTTTCCAAAACCCAGGGCTCTAAAAACTAATAATACACATGGAACACATGCCTTATGAACCCATCTACCCAGATAGGTGTATTTTGAGTGTTCGTCTATGAAAATATTGATGCAACACCAAATTTGACTCGTGTAATTGTTTCTGCCTAACCCAGTATTTACGAAGTCTTCAGGTTGGAATTTTATCCATACTTTTTGTTGTCGGCGTTGTACCCTGTATATGGCTGGTATATTTCAACTGCGCATTATAGACGTCAAATATCCCTCGTTAAATGAGCTGATTTCTTGGGCCATGTAAGGACGTCTATTTGCCTTCAATTTCAAACGTTAACCTGTTTCAATAGACATAATATTGATTATATAAATATTGTATATTTTTGTATCACTTTTTATGGTGCAAGTACATGGAATTCAAAAGTCCTATAAGCTTGCATGACTATTTTCTTCCCTTCGCTGTTTTTACCTGAGGATTTCTTTCAAAATGGATTGAAGTCCGTCGTCCTTCTGTCTGACCACAGGTTGTTTTAAGTCCATTTCATATTGTTTCGGTAATTGGGGCTAAAACAACGAAAAGCCGTTGCCTAGCAATAGGAATATGTCATCTCGAGGTGCGTATTTGGTCAAATATTTCTAGTCGAAGTAAACAGAAAAGGATTTATGTCACAACCACTTATCTATGTAACAACCAGACGTCGTCGGAAAACAACTAGCTGAGAATCGCTAAATTGTAATGGATGCCCGTCAAGAATACAGCTTTTTGCGAAAATACAATTTAATCTGTTCGTTTTTGAACTGCCAATATAATAATTACCTGCTAATGGTTATTTCACTTGAGATACAACTGTATAATTAATCAGTGATTTGCATTATACGTCATTTTGAAAAAATGCAATTCTCACATTCCACGGTTTCCATGGTTGCCACGCGCGCATCATCACGTGGCTTTCTTCGACCAATCAGCGTTGTATGATATTTGAGCGGCAAATTCAAACTCAATCTAACGTAAGAAATTCACAGCCCATTAAGAAGTACTTTCGTTTGAAACGCCTTCATGAATTATTTTCACATTGACTGTTCTGGTAAATTTTCAGATCAACACGGTACCATGTACATGTATAAGAATTGGCAACCTAGGGTAGTATAGCAATTTGCTAAATGGATTTTTGTTGCCAAAATGAGCTATTTGTATTCCAGCTGATGAAAGTGGAAAATTCAAGGTAGAGGGATGAATCAATGCTCGAAGGATTTAAGGCTTTCAAATCATCACAACTTCTCCAGGGAACACATTTCGATTCAGTACTGAATGAGGAACAACCTGTTGCTTCTGGAAAAAACATCCATTCAAGGGGAGTTAATGGTCGAGAAACCACGCTATTTCACAAGCTGAAGATTACGCAAATTTAAATCGTGAATCTCAAAGATTACGAGTCTAGAATACTAATGAGGCCCCATTTAGCGTGTGTTAATCTCACCATAATCGCTGAACCCGAGGCACTGGTTGTTAATTTTTGTCAATTAAAAAACAGCATAATAATTAGAATAAAATTAAAATACGACTAAAAATAGTAGAAGGGAATAATCATAAATTATGGATTACAAGATTTTTAAAAAGGGCAATGATAATAATATTATCGAGCGACATTTGTTGGAATAGGGCTCTGAGATTGCGAGGGCTGATATTTTAAAACCAAATGCCTTTAGGCACTAGATGAGAGCGCACGGATGCTCTCTATTATCTTTTCCGTGAATTTCTCTTAAATAAACGCTAAAAATTCATGAGGTTTCAATTCTGCAGGGTAACCATAAAATAATTCTTCTTCTGGCTCATTGAAGCAATTGGATCAAAAAATTGGGGGGGGGGGGGGGTAGTGAAATGGGAGAGATTAAAATGTGGACATTAAGTAAAGTTTAATTTAATGGGAATAACTTATGCTAACCACAAAAAACGCATCAACCTACGAACAATAAAGCAATTTCCCATTTTGCGGCTAAGATGACCCCAACTTATATATAACCATTCAGGGAAGAGTGATTTTATGAAATTAATGCAAACTAAAGATTGTTCCATTTCATGATGATAGGGCAAGGCTGAAATCCTACTAGAGAAAATTAATAAAGCATAATTAAATCTGTAAACAAAAAACGCAACTCATCACTTCAACACATGCCCATAAGAAAAGGTTTCAGAGATTCAATCGTTAGTTTCTAAAAATCAATTTCAAATCGTAACGCATGGGAACAATGACCTGAAACCTCGCTTCAACCATACACCTTTGTAGGTGTACAAACATGCGATGATAAAAATTAATATCTACAGCATTGTCACTTTGTTATAAGATTTGCTCCTTAAAAGATTTGTTTCTTAAAAGACGTCAGATACGATAGTAATCAGTTTGGATAAGCTCTACAAAATTCAATTTCGATTAAGGAAGTCTGACAGATTAGTTTTCAAAATTAGTCAGAGGACACTGGATAATAAATGTCTAACATCTGCCTGCATAGAGTTCACAACACATCCTGTTGGTGGAAGAAAAGCTATCCAACATTACCCTTCATCTTTCAAAAATAATTAACTTAACATCAACTTAAAATTAAGTTTTAATGATTTTTTATTATGTAGCAAGTACAGAAAAAGACGATTATGAACAAGATGGTTATTGTGGTACACGCACAATGCATAACATGATACGATTACAAAAGTAAGGCACTTAATAAATAAATCAACAATAAATAGCAAAAAATTTTACATGTCTACAAATCGGATGGAAGGATAGACTTATGTTTCTGAACACTCTGTGGCGGTTAGAGACAGCCATTTCTCGGCCTGGCAGGCAGGAAGTCCATTGCCCAATCTGATGCAACGTCCTGGCACTCTTTGGACCTAAATGAGAAGCTTGTAGTCACCATTAACAAACTCCTCAGATTTCGCATCTGGACGTTTACTTTTTCAACTTACCACTTTGACTTCCACATTCACGTGACAGTTGGGGTCAGTGATGGGGGCGGGGGTGAAACGGTCCCAGTTACCAGAATTTATAGCATCCCTGACGCTGTCCATGTCCCTGCTGTTCATTCGGTGACCGCTGCCCCTGGTCAGCACAGCCATCAACGGACTATCAGACTGGAAATTTGAAATAATCGAATGGGCCGAAGAACCAAACTGATGCAATCAACAATGAACTAAGATCATTTTACAAAACGTAACAAGTTTTCCACTCAAATTTTCAAGTCAATTTCCCTGACATTTTACATGAGATTTTTCAAAAACTTTAAGAAAAATGAAAAATAAATTGATGGCTGATCAATTGGCTGATAAAAACTATCTCTATTTCTGCATTTACACGAGTTTTCACCAATTTCCCCGAATTTCCCCGACTTTCCAGAAAATGGGAACCCTGATTCAATAGGTGTTGCTTTTGTTTTGTAGATTTTTCGTTTGCCATCTTTCTTCCATTGTATTTTGGCAGGGTTCCCACTCGAATTCTCAAGTCGATTTTCCTGACATTCCATATGACAACATTTTAGTCATCTTCCTGACATTTTACATTTTTTTAAATAAAAATGGTGGATTTTATCCCAATTTTTTTTTATAAAAGATTGGGACTAATTAATTGGCCGATGCCAAAATATATCCAGTTCCATACATTTTTACAAATTCTCACAAATTCCCCTGACATTCCCTGACTTTCCAGAAACTGGGAACCTTGTTTGGGTGACCAGAATATTGGAAACTTCAATTTTATAACGTTTTACTACCCCATTAAATTGTCACATTTTATGAAGTTCCAAACAGTAATACGAAATACAATATGTGAAATCTTGAAGCTTTTTTAAATACAAAAGGGAATAAAAGGGATTTTCCCAACATTTCGAAGGATTTGATATTGACAGGAAACGTATTGAGAACCTTGGATGAATTTAGAGAAACAGTCTTCAAATATAAGGAAATTCCATCTTTCGAAATATAATGCAACTAAAAACTCGTTAAGACAATAATGGGTAAATTTAGATCTAAACTTCAATTTCAAGCTATAAAGAGGAAATGCAAATAAGTAAATTTTGAAGCTTCGAATACCAATAAATTGAGAGAATGCATCAAATTTTAGATGAGATTAAAGGGATTTTCCCAAATTAGTTTTACATCAGCTGAGGATTTGGAAAGCAGGAAGCTATTATTTAAAACCTTGGACGAATTTATAGAAAAAGTGATTAAACGTAAGGAAACCCATCTTATGAAAAAGTGAAACGAAACTGTTAAGACACTAGTGAGTAAATTTAGATCTAAATGGGCAATAAAAGTTTAATGACCGGCAATCACAGCGTGTCATCTTCCAATAAAGTTAGCAAATCCATAGAGTGAAAATGCAAGTAGAATTTCAATTTATAATTAAACTGAAAGGCTGTTTATCCAAATTTGCATTTCGCCAAGGAATCTTTTCAGCTCACCAAATGAAAGGAAATCTTATCTAGTCGAAATACGGAGATTAGTGAAATGTTTTGCTTCCTCTTACTTTTCAAACCTATTTTTAGTCCTGAATTCGAAACCTGCATAATTAACTGGAATCGGATAAGACTGCGGGATAATAGATACAGAAGATTCCTAACGGAAGATGAGGGTTCAGATCTAGATTTATAAATAAAATCGAGATTTATCCGAATGGCAAATTACCTGAGGTGAGGGAACGTGTGCAGGCTGGCTGTCATCATCATCAGTGAGGTCATTGGACAAAGCTTGGGCACAAACGTGACCCACGTTAGCAGTGATAAATACAGATGCAGCCAAGAAAACAGTGATAATGCTCATTGTTACAACCATTGTTATACAGCAGTCTAATATGAGAGAACACGAAAAATTGTAAGAAAAATTTCTTCAAGCTGGGTCTACACTATATCGCCAAACATTGTAATATAACAAATTAGTTTTTAACTCTGTTGTACAACTTGTTATATAACGTCATATATGCGCCATTGTAAAAACATGATATTGTTATACAACAAAACTACATAGCGAAGTTTTTATAAACTAGCACGATATTATGCACGTTTCTTGTGAAATAACAGGTTACATGTTATCCATCATGTGGCAATAAATTATCAAAGGAAGCTTTAAAACTGTTATATAACATGTTTTAGTTCGTCTACACTAGTAAACTTTTTATAAAACGTCCACTAGATTACGTGGGTCATCAATACTGAGATGTTTCAAATAACAGTTTTTCTTTTCATTGTCAACTAACTTGAATAAACGTTACATAAAATTACTTTTAGAAAAAGTTTACCTTTCATAAAAAGATATATAGGATGTCATATGGCAAAATGCACAACAAAGTCAAACACCAATTTGTTACATTACAATGCTTTTTTTTATAAAGGCTACACCCTAACATATAACGCCATTTGATCTTGGCCGCCACAGCAAGAAAAAAATGTTACATAACACGTTAAATAACATTTTGTTTCAATTTCCAAATAAGTTTTATAACTTTGCAATATGACACGGTTTATAATAAAGTTTAAACGAAGCTTTACAAATTGGCGGTAATTATTCTGGAATTCTTCATGAATTTAGTTAGTTTCCCGCGCAAATTCAGCAAAATGTTCAAATCTCACAATAAGTTTTATGGCAATAACCTTTGAAAATTGATTAGACAAAGGAATGTGTGCAAAGTAGTAAAATCCAATTTATTAAAATTGCCTTTCCATGGTTATGGGAAAAGCGGCCCTAAGGAATTAATTTTAATTAGCTTTCATTCCGCCATCGGCTATCCCACACTCGCCAAATTGTTCAATCAAAAAAGAAGTGAGGAATTTCAAGAATTCGATTATGAAACGTCGGTTCCAAAATGCGAGGAAATTCCTGACGAGACATAAGATCTATTCCAGGAATTTTAATTAAAAAGAGAATAGCGAGACAAAGATGCAATAACATAAGCAGAAATGAAACTTACCAGTAATAAACTTAATGTCGTTTTTTAAAAAAAGTATTAGGATTCTGTTGAGGCAGCGTTCCAAGTGGTCGGTTAATCGGGGAAGAGTGATCGGCTCTTACCCACGTCTGGTCAAGCGGTCAAGATGAACAGACTATCTGAACCGAAATCTTGGCACCGAATGAGCAGGGTCAAGTTTTTGCTGCTGGGGTCACTCTCGTCTAAAGTTTCACTGGCCAGCCACGCCACCCAACATTATTTATACACTACAATAGCCAATGGTATTCGGTAATTTTGACTAATTAGCATAGGCCCACTAATTAGCGCCTGGACGCCATCTGGTGGTCAGACTACCGAAAAACGACCAATTAGAAAAGCCGGGCACACACAAGAGCCAGTGAGTAACTTTTAGGTCATCTTCCAATTTGGGCAATGTTTTCATCGAGACTCCCTCGATTCAAGCTTTTTATAGAGATCATTTTTATCATTTCAAAATGTTGGGCAGACGTGAAACCATAAAACGTTTCGTATCAAATTCCTCGAGGCCTGTCTGGTAATCGAAAATGGGAATTAAAGGTTTCGGTCGCACATGCGAATTCAAAGAAACATAATAATAACAAAGATTTGAAAATATTCCATTCAATGCAGAACTTCAGTCAGGTAGACACCAAATTGATCAATAGGAAATAGTCAAGAAATCAGGGATTGGTTAATAACTTTGCAATTGACCAAATTATATCGATAAACGCCAATCTCAAGCGAAGAAATTGCAGCACATGTACATGTCAGGTTCAATTCAATTCAATTCAACTCAGTACCCTACAATCAGTAAATGAATACCATGTCGTAGGGGGGTGTAATCCATCAACCCAAAAATTAGAATTCAGCAGTTAAT
>JAQGAF010005382.1:0-12173 GCA_034687865.1 Kryphioiulus occultus | reverse complement strand
GAATCTTAATTTGGGTTGATGGATTACACCCCCCTACCACATGGTATTAAATTACTGACAGTAGGGTACTGAGTTGAGTTGAATTGAATTGATTACCAGACACGTACGTTTCCAAATTGTGGACACGACAAGGATTCCGGGCAACCCGCCACAACATGGTATCGAGTGTATTTTGCCTACATTTAAAGTTGTTCAAAACTCAATAAAAGAGCTACTTCATCTATAAACCTTTGAATACAATCAAATGCGCAGAAAAATTAATCTGTTTACCACATTTCAGCACTCCAAAATAACAGCACGTCAGCTAAAATGACTTCGAAAAGGTTCACCCAGACAGCGGTGAAACACGTTAAGTTACTAGAAAGGTATTAAAAAAGAGAGCCTGTCTGGACACATGATACCAGATGCTAGATGCTATACAACATCAAAATCAGATAAATTGTCAATGTTACCAATATGCTACTTGCTGACTAAGTGTTGTTGGTGCCACACATATGTTGCAAAATTGTGGCCACGACCAGGATGCCGGTAACTAGACAACAGTCCGGCGCCGGTGTATGAGTGGTAGCGCACTGGCTTCACGACCCAAGGGTTGCGGGTTCGCATCCCGGCCAAAGTCGGTGGGAAAATTTTGGGCCAACGTTAAAAATTTCATAAACAAACAAACAAACAAACTAGACACAACAAGGTATCGAGTGTATTTTGTCTACATTGAAAGTGGTTAAAAACTTGAAAAGGGAGCTAGTGTACATTCATCCATAAACCTTTAAATACAATCAAATGTCAGCAAAATTAAGTTGTTTATCAAATTTCAACACTCCAAAATGGCAGGCAGTCAGCTAAAAATGACTTCGAAAGGATTGGCCTGGACAGCGGTGAAACTCGTTAAGTTAATACATAGGTTTTAAAAAAGGGAGCCTGTCTGGGCACATGCCATCTGCTGCTAGATGCATAACGACATCAAATGTAGATCAATTGTCCATGTAACCAATGTACAAATAATGCTACTTGCTGACTAGGTGTTGTTGGTGCCATCGCAATGATAGATGACCAAACATCCTAAAGGCAGGATGCCAATAAGTTGATAAACTGACAAGATATGCAAAAACAAATTACAAAAGCCATCATAGCAATTTTTCAGAAAAAAAACCATTTTGGATGAAAATTGTTGCCAAAAGGCACAACTGGACATATGCTGTTCCGGCAAAACCGGTGTATGTTTACAAAAATTATCAACGGAACATAATAAATGGCGTCATCGGTTTTTGCTGCATTGTCCTAGATATGAGTCAAGAGGGTGATACATTTGTCGATGGGCTGTATAAATATGGTTGCAAAGCTACAGATACTCAGACAACCTAGAAGCACCTGACCGCTGAGGTAAGCCGACCAAATAGACTAAATATTTTAATGCATGCTGTTGCATACTGTTACATTTAAAAAACAGTGAAACCTCTCTATTCTGAAAGTGTCCCAGGTAGAGGGTTTGTTAAGTTTTTGGCAAATATGAGATCTACAGTATACACTACATCTCATCAGTTTCAATTTGTGCGAAGACGTGGTACTTGAGACACTTTTCGGCTGTCGTGTTACGGGGTGGCACACTTACAGGGGTTTTCCCAAATGTTAACTTCATGGCACGCGTTTGGTGCAAAGAAAACTGTTCCACATGATGGGGTGGCACACTTACAGGGGTTACCCTAATGGTAACTCTATGGCACACATTTGGTGCAAAGAAAACTGTTCCACATGTTGGGGGCACACTTATAGAGGTGTCCCACAATAATAGTTTCACTGTATAATCTTCAACATGTTTGTAATCAGTTTAAGCAGAACCAACTTCAGAACCAACAGTGTTAAACAGAAATCAACCGTCATGAAGACCGCAACCATCTTGGTGGCCATCATTGTAGTTGGCCTAGCCATGTTCGGGCCATGCGCAACAGAAGAGGAACCGGAAGTTGATAGATTTTTCATTGGTTCTTGGTGGTGGGGAAGGCCCCAAATAAACATGATGACCTGCAGGAGGTGTGCACCCAAAGTGAGAGATGCTTGCTGCAAAAGTATTTACCGGAATAGTCGCTGCTGCAGTAAGTTACATGTCCGATACTGTATATTGACGACAACAAACTTGCGAATTTTTCCATTGATGAGATTCAGGGTTACCACAGAAATTAAATTTCCAACTTTCCTGACTTTTCCTGGTTTTAAAACAAATTCCCCTGACCACTGAAGATACAAAAATATGACATTTGCTAACATGCATTGCATATAAAACGTATCTTCATGAGGAAACAGCCATAGAACAAAAATTTTTTATAAAGGATATTAAAGTTACATCAGTTTTTTAATTTAATTTACAATTTCATTATGAACTTCACCCACTGTGCATCAATTTTAACTTCTGTCCAGAGATTTGTTAATTTGCCCTGACTTTTTCAAAGCAAACCCATATCCCTGAATTTTCAAAGTAACACATCCTCCCTGACTTTTCAAAGTAATACATCCTCCCTAATATAGCCTCCCTATATATGCCTATGTGCACTGCTGCATTGTTAAATTCCCCTGACTTTTCAAAGTAAATCCATTTTCCCTGACTTTTTCAACGTAATACTTTTCAAGGTTTTCCATGTCTAGGGAACCCAGATATTATTTAATGGCCTGTATTAGGCAGTAAAAATATCTAAAAAAACTCCTACTATGAGATCTATTTTGTACTTTTAGATAGGCTAGGATACCTATAATATAGTATACTTCGGTAATGTTTTTCCTATGAAAAACAGTAGGCAAATATCCTTTAACAAAACCAGCATTTACCAACTTCCAAAGATGTCCATTTAAAAAACTAAAAAATTACAAAACAATGTTCCATAAAGGAACATTGGTAAAGGAATTTTTAAAAGAAATTCCAACAGTTTTCAACATCAATTTTTTCACATGGAATAGACTCTTTAAGCTCGACAACAACTAAGTCAACCACCACTACAATGTCGACAACAGGCTCTACCGGATCGTCCACCGTTTTCACCGGATCGTCCACCAGTTCCACCGGATCGTCCACCAGTTCCACCAGTTGGTCCACCAGCTCCACCAGTTCGACACCCTCTTCAGGGTAGACTTCCACACAGTTATTTCCAAAACAGAACTTGCCTCTGTAATCTCCTTTGAATTTACTAGCAATTCACTAACCATTAATTTGCTTTTTCATTAAACACGTACAGTACATGAATTAATATTATGAGTTGCAATTATTTTGTCAATCTTCAAATACGAGGGTGGATCAAAAAAGTCTTGTAATTTATTTTATAATTATTGGAACGACGTATAACAAAACTGAAAAATGTGAAATGTTTGTGTTGCCGAAAATTGTTTTGGACAGACATGAACTTGTCGGTATATGAAGTGACATACAACTACAGAACCCTATGCTAATGCCATGGTAAACATAAACACAAATAATGTACTTTTCAAATCAATTAATTTGGTGGGATAAGCCCCTTAGTGTCATGGCTTTACAGACAGTTACTAAAACCACTCATCTACGTGTAAATTAGAACCTCCAAAGTTGACCACCTTCATATGTTGCCACATTTTAACTGATCATACGATCACTACAGTAACTCAATGGAAGGTGACCTCTGCATATTGACCACCTGCACCTCTGAATGTTGTATGTTGACCGCTTGGACTATGACACAATAGTAATTTACTCTATGTATGTTGAACAGCATGGTCTCAACCTATAGTCATTGATGATTAAATTTATTGGCTGCTTGCAATCCACCCCTGAGGAGTAACTGTCTCTATAGAAGTACAATTGTTCATTTTGAACCCCTCCTAGTACAAAGGAGGTTTAATTGGCAGTAAATAGGGGAAGTTTCCTTTATAATTGGAAACTCAAAAATAAAACATCGCAGAATTTGATTCAAGATTTGTGCTGTGTATTACTACAACTGGTAGGACAATTTTCTGAATAGGCATTCTAATCTTACGGAAGGAAATTTCTAAGTACACTGTGTACTACAGTATTTCTGCATTAAAATCCCAGTCCTACTATAGAGTACTCGATTTCCAGTCCGCTTTCTTTAGTGTCCAGCTTTCACACCCATACATAGCCATTGGAAAGACTATGGCTTTTACCTGCCGAGACTTGGTGGCAAGGCTGATGTCCTTGTTATTCCAGAGATTGACCATGCTGATCATTGCACTTCGGCCCAGGGCTATGCGTCATTTGATTTCGGGGGTGGATTCACCACTCTTGACAAGTTTTGAGCCAAGAAAGACAAGCTGGAACAGATTCAATCTCCTTGTCATCTATTGTGATACGGACATCCTCATTTTCTACATCCTAAGTTTTCTAGGTAACTATATCCTAGGTAGGTTCAATGCTTATTTTCAGATGTAATCATAAGGTGATTAGTATGATTACAAAATTATTTCAAAACAGATGTTAATATTGATAATTCAAATATATTTGTATCCAATTCAATGGAAACATGGCTGGAGTTTGACAGTGAAAACCAAACTGTCCCAAAACATAAAATATGGTTGGCTATTTGAATAGCATTTTAAAGCACGTTATCAAAGTGTCACCTAAGCAGCATGTTTGCTGGGCATTGAAAAATAAATGATGTCATACATGTATTATTTAGGTTTTAACTCATGTAGGCTGATGAGTCATGTCAGTGACAATAAATATACTCAAGAGAGAAATGCAGGCACTGTTTAGAGAATAAATGAATAGATCATTTTTGACAGATCTGCTGTATAACCATAACTAATACCAACTGATATTAGCTCACTGTACCACGATACAGTTGAATTGAACATATTTCATACAAATGTATTAGCCCTTATACATATGGTTCACCACAAAATGTGCAACTATTTCCCTGACTTATCAAATAAAAAATGTCACATGTAATCAAAATCAACCTAATCTGCAGCACTACAATTAACTGTATTTTTTGTACTTACAAGAAATATTGGATTTTTAGTGTATTAATATTAATAACGATGAGAACACTAGTGGTTGAAACCACTAGATCTCAAACACTGCATTTGTGAGGACTTCTTTGAAATATTAAAAAAATTCTTCAAAATGACGAAAACGCCGTAGGCGACATTTTTAAACAAAAATAATACATTTAAGTGAATTTTTCATACGAAAAACGAATAATAATGATAAGAAGTTATGATGAAAACGCCGTAAGCGGAATTCTAATGCTTTTCGTGATACTTATACCAATCAAAATATCTGTGCCACAACAAATTTCCAGACGTTATGAATTTCCCTGACTTCCACCTGACTTTCCCTGACTGCCCACATTTCCCTGACTTTCCCTCACAACATTTCATTTCCCTCACTTTCCCTGACGGTACAATTACTGATTGCAGCAACGATGTTGCAAATAGCACAAAGTATCGAATGAATGCAACTTATCACCACTAGATGAATTTTAAGTTTCTTAGAGTAATGCAAAGCAGAAATCAGTCACAAAAATCAAGAACGAATCATACTGACCAGTGGTTAGTCACAATCACCAATTCACGATAACTCGCGTGACATAACATAATTGCTATCAATACCATACCTGCACATGTGTCTCCATGATGTTTCTCCTATGTTGGTCAGCTTTTTTCCAGTACAGGTCAACTTTGGTGAACTGACCAATGGCAGCACTTTATGAGAGAATCCAGCAGAAACTGATGAAATGTCTCTGGTTTTCAGAGTCAATGTCAAGACTTTGTAGAAGAATCAACAGTTTTCCAATGATGTGTGTCAACATTCATTGAACATTCATACTTTGCAGGAAACCAAATCTATTGAGTGAGGAACAATGCTTGCCATTCTTGATCACCTACAATCAAGAAGGTCTTGAGATCCAGGACAACTCGGGTTCGGAGTATTTTATTGATGAAGTGTGTTCATTCCTTAATCTTTAACCATGGATTACAAATTGTCGAAAGTGTTTGTGTTGCATTGCAAGTACAAATGAAAAATGACATCTGCACTAGTCATAGGACTTTGCCGACGTGCCTGGATTGCATCATTTTATTCCATCAGTCCATCAGTGTACGTCCTACGTTATCAACATTGCCGAAACATCCATTATGAGCACCACAAGTGTTATTGTAAAGTTGAGACAAGTATCTGTTGTGCCGAATGTCTTCGGCAATTGCTGAACAGCAACCGCGCCAAAAACCCTTACTACCAACAACCTTGCCTTCATGTGACAACAACTCATAGGAAATCATAGAGTAATGAAAAACATTGGTTGCACCATCCTCAATGACCGAACCACTGGTCAGACAAAAGTCAAACCCCAGCAAGCCGCCCAGTTCAAATAGTGTTGTACTCACCAATGTTCCAATCACATGTCCTTCCATTGATGCATTCATGGCCAACCTCTCCAAGTTCCGAAGAATTTCCCTAGCTGGGTGTCCATGGCTATTGGTGCAACTGGTTGCATGGTGGGAAGTAGCACAGGTGTCAGAAAACTTTGCATTCTTCATGACGATTTCATCATAGCAACTTAGCAAGTAACCTCAAAGTCAAACAACCGTAGAGTGGTCCATGGCTGAAGTCCTTCGTGTTAGGACATTGTCACTGACAAAACTGCCAAACATCCTGTTTGGATAACTCAATTTGAACTTGCAAAAACTGCAAAAGAAAACAAATGTTATCTGTAAATACGACATTTTTCAAACCAATTGTAAACAAAGGACTCTATAGCTTATGCCATTTAGATAGAGGGTATGCCATTTAGATATACGGAATTTTTCGACAATTATTTTTCGAGTTTTTAAAAACAAATTCAATTTACCATCCCGACAACTGAAAATTCAAAAGTACCACTATGCCAAAGTTAGGAATGGTATCGCATTCAAATTTCAAAAAAAAATATGCAACTAAAATTATCAAATTACAGGAGAAGAAAGTTTGTAAACCGTTCTGCCATAAAGCACCATTGTTTCAGAAGTGACACAACTGCCAATCCTACAGAAACTATACATGGTGTTCCAAGATGTTTGCTTTATTCTGAAAGTAGGAGATACCGTAGAACCTCAAAAGTTGACCACCTCCCTATTTTGACCACATTTTAACTGATCGGACGTGCCGCACATTAACTCAATGGAAAGTGACCTATACTAAAACAGTTACTTGAACAGTAACTGTACCTATTTTGTCCTATAAAAGGTACAAGCGTTCATTTTGAACCCCTTTAGTACCCCTACTGTTTTGTACGGGTAATTAGCAATTCTGGTACTCTATTATGAACACTGTAATAAGATTATTCGTGAATGATGAATGGTTACTGTAAAATATAAGTACGTGCAGGTTACAGAATTAAAATCCTGTGTCAGTACAAGCCTCGTTCCATATGTTGACCACTTTCTTATTTTGACTGCAATTTCGCTTGACGGCATATTGCCAGTGATAGCAATTGACAATTTTGAGTTGTGTGACTGTTGAAATGTGTGTGCGATATATTCATTGCCAACTAATTATTTGTGAACAGAAGATCTAATAAAGATTCCAATGTGAAGCAGCACATGTGGATTAATTCTCTGGCAAATTCACAAATTTCCTCAACAAGATTGAGTACTGCTTGCTTCAATGGCATTTTTTTTTCTGCTGGGTAGCTTCGAATGATTTGATCAACATATCTTTCAATTGTCTTTCAACATGTCTTTCAATTGTCTTTCAACATGTCTTTCAATTGTCTTTCAACATGCCTTTCAATTGTCATTCAACATGTCTTTCAATTGTCTTTCAGCATGTGTTTCAATTGAGTATCAAATTTCCCTGAAAATTCCAAGTTTTCCAAGTCACAAAGTTGAATTCTGGAAAACAATGATTTATGACACACATGAAGCAGCATGTGTGGATTAATTCTCTAAATTGACAAATTTCCTCAACAAGATTGAGTACTGCTTGCTTCAATGGCATTTTTTTTCTGCTGGGTAGCTTCGAATGACTTGATCAACATATCTTTCAATTGTCTTTTAACATGTCTTTCAATTGTTTTTCAATTGAGTATCAAATTTCCCTGAAAATTCCAAGTTTTCCAAGTCACTAAGTTGAATTCTGGAAAACAACGATTTATGACACACTGCAGATCAACCACCTACATATGTAGACAATTAAATTTGACTGAAAATCATCGAATTCATCACGAAATTTCATCTACAGTATACAATAGACATTTTCAGATCTGCCAATATTGGAATGTACCGAAGTTATGGGCTATAGACCATATGTAACATAGAACAACTTTTGGACTTTTAAGTTGAAGTCACAACAAATTTTACGACACCCGTAACACTAGCACATAAATGATAAATATGTAAGCAGAAATCGATAGAATCTTACCCGATTTTCGATAAAAACAACCACGACGAGGCATACAAATTTCCGTAAAAAAAAACCAGAATAGCGATTTCGAATCGCACGCCCCTTAGAAGTCCATGACCAAAAGCGCTCTTGTGGAATTCGTGAACGAGCCTTAATTTCGAATCGCACTTTAAGCCAGGTTCGACGCTGGATGCTGGATTTAACCTGAAATAACAATTGTTTAAATCGTTTACTCACTTACACGATAAACAAAAAAGTGGATATTGAATGAATTTTCTCTCAAAACAATGTTCTGTTATGGATTTCAGCCGAAAATTTTGAAATCTTCACGGTAACAAATTAAATTTCTCTAAATCGGTACTATATTCAAATTTCTTTGACTTGTTTACATAAACTCCAAAGTGTGAACAGTATAATAACAATTTTTTCATGAAAAACAACCTCAACATTTGAGGATTTTTGTCACATTTACCCCTTTTGGGGACGTTTAAGTATTACGTCATCATCATAGGGGAGGTTGGCCAAATGATGACAGAGAATGTAAAAACACATGATTTATCATACATGTCTCACTACTTCAACAAATATTACTATTTTACTTCTTGAATTACAATGTAAGCTTTTTAATTACTACTAATATTTCTAAGAATATTAAGAAAAATGCACTATAACCCATTTTTTGTATATCTGTGTTTCAAAACATTTAGGGACTGCATTTCTCCTTAAAACTACCAAAAAAAAAAAACTAATGAAGAACGAAGGCACACAACACCTGATCCTATCTCAAGGTTATAGTAACGTTTTCATTTTGGATACACATGTATCCAAAATATATTTGCATGAAATTCCATAAACTAAATTACATTATTTCAATAGCTACATGTAGTAACACCCAAAAAGAATCATTTTAGAATGGAAAACAATTTGTTAATTCCTAAACCATTTGAGGAGCAGAGCATGGCCACTTGCAAACACGAACATAAATTTCTTGTTTAAATTCGCTTATGTAAAACGGATTTGATGTTTTTCCAAAAATGTCAGGATGTTTGCTTGCTCCAACACCTGTTGATTGCACAAAATGGACAAAAATTGTCCACATCGAAAAATTCTGTTCAAAACGTAAACATGTTTCCAACAGAAATGATGCTGTATTGTTTGGGGAAAACCACATATCCAAGCAGCATATTATGAAACAACCTTTCAATGGGAATGGGATGATGCATCAAAGTTATTAATGTTCATAATCCATCACAAATGCGATGAAGGGGGATAATGATAGTGTCAATAGTAACGTTTTTCCCAAATTTGAGTATTTCACCCAATTGGATATATGGGAGTAAACATGGGCTAGGAAGGAGTATAAATTGAGATCATCTGCCATTGGATTTTCAGACAACTCTGAAACACCTACACCTGCAAACACCATATCAGACCAGATACTGAAGGTAAGCATGAACATATTTCTATGATACCTTGCCTAAAGCAATGTAAAAAAATTCAATCTTGATTCAATTATTATTTTTCAAGCATTTTATTCCATTGATATGCCAATTTACTTCTAATGAAATTACATTCTTATCGAAGCTTTTTGCCATACCATCAAACAAAAAGTAAGCAATAACCAGCAATGATGAAAGCAACAATTCTGCTCATGGTTATCGTCATGGTCACCTTGGTGGTGATGGAGTTTGGCTCTGCAGAGATCGAACTTGAGGAACGGATGATTAGAAATAAAAGAGGTCCCGCCATATGGTTTAAGTATTGCAACGATTGTAGCGGAACATATGAAATCCACGAGTTTTGTTGCCGTCATATCAACAGTTGTTGTGGTAAGCTGTTACATATAATCTTTTAATAATCCTCTTCTCTATTGCAAATACATAATCCACATTACATAAAGTGTAAATGTTTAAAATTCTTTGGCTGAAAAGCATTGGAAATTAGAACTTTGTTATGTTATACTTTTGTGTGAGATAATAATTCTAATGAATATTTTTGCTAAGCGATTCAAGTTTGCAGATCACTTTGCAGAAATACACATTAGAATGATCAGATCACATACATGTATTCCTATAATCGAAAGTTATAATCCATGTTATCTTAGTGGATGTTTGATTTGTCATCATCAACCAAATTTGAATTATCTTCAATATGTTCAATTTGAATCAACAAAATCAGTATATCAGACTATAACTATTTATTAATCATAAGTATATCCGAAATTCACTAGCATCATTGAACATTAAACGAATTTGCTATACAGGTCATGGCAGTTACGTTTCATCACATATAAATATTCCTATGAAAATTCCTGTGGATTTTGGAATAAATATTCCTGATGAAAATTCATTGATATTTACTGTTATAAATTATATTAAATATGCCTGAGGAAATTACTGTCGTATAACCTGAAGCCAAATTCAGTTAATGTTTGATGTTTTCAATTACAACTTTTCATTTCATTTTATTTCCAGATCGGACAACACGGAGACCATAAACTTCAACGACAAACCAGAACAATTTGATGAGCATCTAAATTGGAGTCAGACCTCTCAAGTACATTTGTATCAACATTTTGCCATACAATGGTCATGATTCTTTTTTTTGATATTAATGTTAGATTTTTACAATAAAGACATTTATCAACTGTATGAAGCATGTATACCATTCTTTTATTTTACCTTTATACCAAGTAACTTATCTAAGATACTGATTGACAAATTCATTTTCGAAATTACAATTTAAATTTTTTTTCCTGTATGGGTCGATCAGTGTGAACAGTTCGACATTATTAATCCTGTTAACAAAGCAATTCTTAACTAAACTGTTTTAAACAAAACCTTTCCTGAACCATACAATTGTTCAAACAAATCTTACCCAAAATAAATTTGTGCTATTTGATAATAAATAGGATACATTAATTATTTTGCTCCAATGAAGCCTAGGATTTACTAATTTTTATATTGAAAACTACAAATGCTATTTAAGCCAATGATTCAAACTACAACTAATTCTGATTTCAAAGCAGGAACACCATATTTACTTCTGCCCAGAATAAGTGTCTATGTAAAATGTAAAACATTTATTGTAATTCGTTATAATAATTGATGAACCTCATTTAGAAACTTATTTATTAAGAAGAAATGACATTAATTTTTAAGCCAAATGTGGCCAGCGAGTAACACATACTTTCATCTATATTGAAAGGGAAGCCCACCTACTAAAGTGAACATCGAAGCTTCGTGCAACCTACGCTGACCATGTGCCCGTCTTCTCGGACAGTGCTAAGTCCGCCATGTCGGCTGCTGCCACCGTTATTTGCAGCAACCAGATCATTTCTGTTACCTTGCCCGTTAATTTTCAGTCTTCGCCGCCAATTTTTATGCCATCGTTCAGACCCTTTTGTATATTAGCACCCACTGGCTCCTCCATGCCATCATCTACTCGGACTCCAGTAGTTGCTTAGATAGCCTAGCCTCCCTGGCGGTGTCCCTCTTGGTCACTTCTTGATTGTGGGTAATGTCGCAGCTGACCGTGCCACCTCCAGGGCACTTACCCGGGCTCCTTCAGTCCTGTCAGTCCCTTCTGCGGACGTAATTCCACCAATCCGGGCACCTGTCCATGAGGCGTGAGGGCAGCAATGGGCCTCAGAGCCCCAATTTTTTTCATTCATCACTCCATCCGCCCACTTCCAGCCCCTTGGGATTTGTTGAGGCACGAAGACGTCGTGCTGGCACGGATGCAGGTGGGACACACCCGCCTCACCAACAGCTACCTGCTCTTTGGTGAGCCACCACCTTGTTGCCCCCAGTAC
>JAQGAF010005381.1:0-12177 GCA_034687865.1 Kryphioiulus occultus | reverse complement strand
TAAGGAATTTTATGCAATTAGGCGAATTATAAAGAGGAATAAACTGTCTACAAAACACATTTTTCCGATTTTAAATCCGACATTTAGTTTGAGAAAAACACATGTTTACTCGATTCTTGCAAGTGAGTCGATTTTTTGCATGTAAGTGTAGTAAAACGTTTTTAAAGTAACGATCCACAATTTCTTTCACCATGCCTCATATCCGCAAATTGTGGTTGCTTAGTTAACCAGGCATATAGATGTAGAAAGTGCCATGTAGCCTAACTGGCAGAGATGCCCAACCAGAAAGAGGTGCCCAAAAGAGGGATCTTTTGTGTGTAAAATAAGCAGGAAAGCATCCCAAGAAAACCTATCGAGGCCATTTTTATTTCTTCGTGTGTAGCTTAATGCAAATCCCCCTTGAGCATCTCCACAGAAATAAAATTGCAGAATGAAAGGCAGAGAATACATATTTGAGGAGTTAACACCTCCTCCCCCTCGACGACTACACCAAAATGTAATAAGATTTTTACGGTTTAGCGCACAACACACTCTGCTCGCTCCATACATTCAAACATGGTTCATCAAATCATAGTCAAAAGGCTTCCTATTTGCTCGTTGTGCAAAAGGCTCGTAATTTCGCAAATAGCAGACTTCATCCACTTTGGCGAGATTATCTTTAAAAGTTATTGTTAAACACCGCGTTGCGTCTTTACATTTCTATTTGGAAATTGTCTTTCGGCAATTTTGGGGGCTGCGGAATTGGGTAATCACACGAGCGATTCAACGCTGACGAAATTGCCTGATTAGGGAAGCCATAGATGGCGCTAAAATCCAATTCTGGTATTGTTCATCCAAGACATTATCGACCTGATGTATTGTTGGTTTGTGCTCAACTTTTAATTGGCATATGGGTTAACGAAATGGGTTTTAAATGGGGAAATGAACCATTACCTGAAATGGTAAAATTTAAAAATTTATTGAAAGGCACAGATTGATAAATTAGCGAAACTAGAAAGCGAAATTGTAACCTAAACCAAGTTTAATACTCGAATAACAAAGAAACGTAATTTTCATATTTAGCTGCCCATTCGCTGGGAAAAGCTAACGGTTTGGGGCTGGACACAGTGTAAAATAAAACCCCACAAAAACATTTTTAATTTGTTCGTATTACGACAACTGATACATGTATTATTTAGCTCTACTCATCAAGTAAATTCAGCAAAACAAGTATATCATATGTCAATGTGCACATTAGGAGCTGGACATAGTGTAAAATAAAAACAAAAAAAATAAATTTTTAAATTTAATCGAATTTCGACAGCTGATACAAGTATTATTATGCTCTACTCATCAAGTAGAATTCAGAAAACAAATAAACTTGCGTGCAAAAAAATCGACTCACCTGCAAGACTCGAGAAAAATCTGTTTTTCTCAGAAACCAAATGTCCGATTTAAAATCGGAAAAATGTGTTTTGTAGACAATTTATTTCTCTTTATAATTCGTCTAGTTTGAAAAGGTTTTCTGCTGAGTTTCTCTGGAGAATAGCGTAAACTTGTGCGGCTACTTCTGGTGTAGTGGTCATTTTATCGAGAAACCATTAATTAACAACATGTCTGGATGTGTGTTCGTTAAGCTCTGATAATCAAATTGCATTCAGAAACCCTTTTATAGCCACAGGGGTACGAGAATGCATATGTCGTTAATAACGCAAATTTGGGTTGCTCTAAGTCCAACATTTTGCACCTCAAATAAACATGAGGAATTTTATGCAATTAGGCGAACTCTAAAGATGTATAACTTGTCTACAAAACACATTTTTCAGATTTTAAATCGGACATTTGGTTTCTGAGAACAACACATTTTTACTCGATTCATGCAGGTGAGTCCATTTTTGCACTGAAGTATTTTTGAGCTCTACTCATCAAGTAGAATTCAGAAAATAAGTATGGCATACGTTCACATTAGGAGCAGGTCATAATGCAAAGTGTAGCCGAATGCATCTGCAAAGGGGTTAAAAGACGAAATCAATTTTCTTCGCATAAAATGATAATCAAAAAAGATAATTAAGGTAACAGCAATAAGAATTGATCTTCTGATCTTTTAAACTATTCATATAATAGCGTTTGGATGAATGCTTCAACTGAAACATGAACGACAATAACAGTGAAAGCAAATGCGTGCTATGCAGCCTACTATTGCAAGTATTAACTTCAAAATTAAAGTTACATTGTTTCAAGAAAAAGTAACGAGAAATGCAATGCTTGCATCTCAGAAAATTAAATTTCGTCGGGTTCAATGGTGGAGAAAATGTCACGAGATTTTCAATAAGTAGCATAACGCTGAACATTTGCAATAACTTACATTGTCTTCATCAAGCTTGCTTATTTTTTTTGATTATCAATAATTTATAATAACAAACAGGTGTTCGATTCAGACATTAAATCCATAGATCAGTAACGTTTCAGTTCGTATACGATTAAACGCGAACGAATTAGGATGGCGAAATTAAATTAAAGGCAAGAAAAAAATGTGTCGCAGCTGCAATTTCTCATGATGAAACAAACAAAATACAAAAAACGCTGTCTGACTGTCAATTTAATCACCAAATATGTCTGAAAATGAATTTATTATTAGCTCAGGCATTTTCAAACAGTTGCTAATTAGAGACTCCGCAAAAATTAAACGTACACGTACATGTATATTCATCCAGAAAGAAACAAGAGACCAAAAATGTTCTTTGTCATTTCAAAATTAATGTAATCTAATGTGAATTCAATTATAATAGGTAACGTTTATCAGATTATAGGGGCCTACCTACGCACAAGCACGATCATTAAAAAAATTAGTTAATCGAGTTATGTGAGAGAGTTTTTATTAGATGAGCAGAATTAAGAATAAAGAAAATATGGAGCTGACTTTAAAAAAAAAGTAAAACTCATTATAGCCTTGTTGCTAAACTTTGATCAAACAGGCAGTTAAATCTGGATTGCAATAAAATGTTTACAAAAATGTATAAAATTGCATCAGATCTTGAGATAACGAAAAACTATTATAAACGTTATACAAAAATGTCAATAATATCATTTCACTTCACACAATCTTTATATAAATATCTACACGTATATTTCTGTGTCTCGAGGAAACAATGTGAATTCATGATGCATGTGTACGGTAAATGGGTATTTTTGATAGTTAAAGCTAACTATGAAGATTGGATCACTAGCCTATTAATTGTAACGTTATGTTTTATCCAGTTAAAATAACTGTCCCAAAATCTATAACTCCGAAACATTTCTGCATGTTAATTATGCTTACATTACAATGCATTCTTATGAAACGTAATATTCAAACTTTAGGCAATTACAATCAGTGCAAGTTTTACAACCAACCACTTTCTTGATATCAAAATAGTATGTTATTTGTCATCAATCATAACTTGCCTGAAAATGTTGTCTAAGACGTACATGTATAAAACATGTCAATGACGTGTTTTCTCGTGTCACCTCTATGTTTAATATTTAAGGTGACATGTAAAGCAAAGTAAAAAATGTAAAGCAGCCTCTATTAGCGTAATTTGTGCTGCAATGTTTGATCCAGTTAAAATAACTTTGTCCTAAAATCTTTAATGAAGGAGAGACCACAACTGCATGCTCGACTCAACTCCAAAAACCATTTCTGCGTGTCAATTATACTTACATTACAATCAATTCTTATGAAACGTATTATTCAAACTTTAGGCAATTACAACAAGTGCAAGTTTCACAACCAACTACTTTCTTGATATGAAAAAGTACGTTATTTGTCATTTGTCATTCGTCAAAAGTTGCCTAGAAATGGTTTTTGAGATGTACACGTACAAACAATGTCATTGCACGTGTTTTTTCCTGTGTCACCTCTATGTTTAAGGTGACATGTAAAGCAATGTTACGCAGTGTCTATTTGGCGTATTCTACCTGAATTTGTTCTGCAATCACATGACTGTCACGTGGAAACAATGTGCATTGATGAGATACCAGGTATCTCTTATTTTTTATAATCACAACTAACTATGGAGGTTGGATTACTAGCCTATTAATTGTAACTTTATGTTTGATTCAGTCAAAAGACCTGTCCAAAAATCTATAACTCCAAAACATTTCTGCATACGGTACAATGAATTCTTATGCAAACATAATATTCAAACTTTAGACAAGTAAAACCAATGCATCTTTCATAACCAACTACTTTCTTGATATGAAAATAGTATGTTATTTGTCAACTGTCAAAAGTTGCCTAGATATGTTGTCTAAGGCGTACATGTACCATACATGTCATTTACGTGTTTTCCCATGTCACCGCTATGTTTAAGGTTGCATGTAAAGTAATGTAAAAAATGTGAAGCAATGTTTATTGGCGTATTTTACCTGAATTTATGCTGCAATCACATGACTGTCACGCGAGCATATCAAATCCGTTGCATATTTGACATAAGCAAGCCTACTAAACGCCATAGCTCAACTTCCGTTTGTCAACAAAGTTGAAGTAAGAAGACGAAGCATTCGACTTGCAAGATTTCTATGTCAGCAGCGTTTTATCAGATGAATAAGGTAGAGGGAAAACACAAAAGTGTACTCAGATGGCAATGGACTTCTCCTAGCACAGCAGATAAATGTGATTAAATTCATCAGACGTCTATTTTGAATTGTTAAACAACATTATCGCTGACAGGATATTTTCCGATTCATCCTCGCCATGGAGCAGATAACTTTTCCTACCGCTCTCACAATTGCTTTTTAGATTGAACGTACGAAGATGGAGGAGGACGTCTTGCCTTTGTACGTGTACTCCTTCCTATAGCTGCTAAACATTTCTGCCTAGCATTGATTTTCGCAGATTGTTGAATGGAAAAATGCATGGCCCAGGGAGAAGTCGAGCTTTTCAACCACCTCAACACCGCCAATGTCATTTACAAACAACACGATACGCTCCACTTCCGATTATCCGGAGGCGGATTAACCGGGATGACTATATCCACCCTAGAGCGAAGATGTTTTGGAAAGCAGCACATATGACCATCGACTGGACTGACTCTTGTAAATTAACATGTGAACACAATAGCTCGACATGTTTTAATCTTGGAAATCTAGAGACGTTCTCCCCCAAAGGCGATTTATGAAACCAACTTCATAATGGAAACTGCAGTACGTGTCATGATAAAATCGTGTAAATTAACAAGTTACAACACCAGTTTGACACCTTGTTAATAAGTAAATTACGAGTCATGGACTCCCAACGGCTGAGTGATTGAATCAGCTCTGCTTCATTTTACATTTTACATGGTTCATACCAAAATTGCAACTCAATTTCCCTGACTTTCCCTGACCAAATCTGATTAATTTCCCTGACTTACCAAATAAAAAGGTCACAAGTAATCAAAATTTACTTTCGCTGCAACAATACAATTAACTATATTTTTGTGGATATTTCTGTTAGGATGACTAGCCAAATCTGCAATTGAATTTCCCTGACTTTAGCAGGTTTTCCAGACACTTATTTTGGAAAATTTCCAGACAATTTAAAGATACAATTTTTACAAATTCGGGAAAACAAGAAAATGCTAAATTAAATGCGCAAAATGCAACAGGTTATTTTTGAAAAAAATATTTGCATTTGACACGGTAGCGCTGACAGGGGATGCGGTGGTAAATTAAAACAAAATTAAACCAGGCATTACACACTTAACCCCATTTCTGTTCAAAAATTTGCTAAGAACCTAGTCGCGCAGGTTTTTTTTAAATATTTTTTTCGGGAAAATGGGAAAATGCGTAAAATGCTGCCGTGTATTTTTTAAAAAAAATATTTGCATTTGACACGGTAGCGCAGGTAGCTCGTGTAAATTTCATGTCGATTTTTTTAAACAAATGCAAAAGTTTAAATAAAATTGTCAAATATTAAACCAGTTTGCGGATTTTTCGGGAAAACGGGATAATGCTACATTAAATGCGTAAAATGCCACCGAAATTAGTCCTAGCTGTTCAACAATTTAATGATTAATCATGATTTCTCAGTATTTCTTTTGTATAACGTTCAGGTTTTATTTCAAGTACAGTGAATGCTATATGGGCCACCTATGGTGCCTTCTGAAAGTGTCCCAGTTAGAGAGTTTATCAAGTTTTGAAAACAAATGCATTATAAATATATTTTAAATACATTTAAATTTAAAAAATGTATTCCTAAATGCATATCTACATGAAAATGTTTTTTAAAATATATTTCAGATATATTTAAATAAGATCATGTAATGCATTTATAATAAAAAAATTATAAGTAAGTCTGGGTGGCTACTAATTTCTGTGAAAGTAATTTCCTGAGTTTTCCAGGTAAGTAGACACCCTGCAAGGATTTTTTACAAGTTTTGTAATTTACATAAAGATTTACATAAAGATTTCCAGGTTGAGCATGCATTTTCAAATACGTTAATTCATGTTTAATTAAATATATTTGTGAATGCATTTCCGAATACATTTGGAAATTTAATACACATTTATTTCGGTATACACGCATTCCCAGGTTGTTCTATAGGGCTCAGTCTGCATATATTCTAAAATGCATTTGTAAATATATTTTAAATAATGCATTTAAAGTGCATATTTTTTCCATACCGGTATCATCAATTTCAATTTGTCTGAACACAGTCATTTTCTATGACTTTGAGTGTATCTCTCCACAAGTTTAAAAAGACTGGAAAATATGACGTGAATTATTCAAATTTCCTGCAGTTTCGGCTTTTCGTCTGTTAGGGCCATTCGACTAAAACGGATCAATTGCATTGGGCTATCATTAACGATTAAGCGAGGCCCCATTTCACAGTGTGTCATTTATTAATGAGGTCTGGCAAACAACACCATGAATAGATGTTGGACAATGCCTCGTTATTGTTATATTCAAATGAACGAGCTTCCTGGCTGATCATTGGACAATGCGAAATGCGATCGTAAAGGGTCACTGGGTCATTAAACAACAGATAATGACCAATCGGGGTATCTATCAGCTCGCATAAATTGTAAAATTCGTAAGCATAGTGAAATCCCCAAGCGCCATTTCCCAAAGACCTGATGCAACCAAATTGGAGTAATCAAAGGGAAAACGGACGAAAACGGTCAAGCCAAATAACGACACCAAACAATCCTCTTCTTGGGCGACCATGGTGGAAATTATGCGATAGGAAACACCTTAAAACGAAGGGTGTCCGAAAAGTAGATTTAGAAAACAAATGTTACATTGAAACATTTCAGGACTGATTCATCAGAGACCAAAAAAAAGATGAAATCGTTGTGTTTTAACATGTTTTGATAATTAGCCATGTTTTAACGAAATCCTGTCAAGTCGTATTAAATAGTTCAAAAATACATGCTGCTAACACGTAACTTAACATTGAGTGTCTAGTATAAAGTACATACTGTCTATTTAGAAATCAAATGTTATATTGAAACATTTCAGGGCTGATTCATCAGATAACAAAAAAAAAGAGATGAAATCGTATTTCTTAGCATGTTTTCATCTGGCTTTAAAAATAAACATTATTCCAACAAGTGAAAAATATTTTACCAAAAAGAATTGGCCATGTTTTAACTAAATCCTGCCAAGTCGTATTAAAATAGTTCAAAAATACATGCTGCTAACACGTAACTTAACATTGAGTGTCTAGTATATATAGTACATACTGTCTATTTAGAAATCAAATGTTATATTGAAACATTTCAGGACTAATTCATCAGAGATCCACAAAAAAAGATGAAATCGTCGTGTTTCAACATGTTTTGTTCTGGCTTTAAAAAATAAACATTATTTCATGAAATGAAGAATATTTTACCAAAAATAATTGGCAAAGTTTAAAATATTAAAATAGTTCAAAAATACATGCTGCTAACACCCAACTTACAATTAGGTGTCTACTGGATTTGGCAATATTAATGGCTTTTCAGTGACTTTTGAATAACTTAGAAAAATGCAATGACTACTTTCAGCATAAGGTGGATTCAGCGCATTTTTAATTAAGTTTATAATTCCATAACACCTTTTAATTTGTGTTAACATGTCAAGAATGTAGGTGCCCTTGCCCCCTGTTGTTGCTAGCAACTTAACTAGCAACATAACAAACAAATGGCTTAAAAAACTGTCTACAGGATTTGGCAATAATATTGGCTTTTCAATGACTTTTCAACAACTTAGAAAAATGCAATGACTGATTTCAGCATATGCTGTATTCAGCGTATTTTAAATAAGTTTTAATTTTGTTAACTTGTCAAGAATGTAGGTGTCCTTGTCCCCTGTTGTTGCTATACCAGCAACATGACAAACAACTGACTTAAAACACATGTTAGTTAAATAAACAGTTAAATAAACACAATTTTGAATCATTTAATTAGATACTTGGTTTATTTCAATGTTTGTACTCGTCAATTTTAAACAAATGTTATATTCTCTACACTGTACCAGCATAATTAGTTAAATTGTTTTCTAAAATACTGGTACCATTTTCCTATAATGCTCAAGTTATGAAATCATATTAACCTAATGCTGGTTTAATACTTTTGAATATTTTAAATAGATTTTTCTTTTAATATATCTTTCTTCTGGATAAATTTCTAGACGCTTTCAAAGTCATCTTCTGGCCACCCTGTATACATGTATACGAAGCAACAAATACAGAGGTGCCCAGGAATGGGGTGTCCAGTATAAATGAGACTTTTCATTGCATTCGTATGCAAATTTTAAGGGGGGCTCGAAGTCCTCATTTCGGTCAATTCGTATTCAAACATCCGTTAACGAAACGATATTTCCGCAACAACAATATGGCGATTTTCAGCATAGGCCCTAAAGATGGCGCGGATTAAGCCGCTGACATCCATCAATTTGCTCGACTAAAAGCATCAACGTCGGACATTCAATCGTAATCTAGCTTTGATCCAGATCAACATTAATGCCTCAATGCCTTTAACTAAGTGGTTGCCTGCCTTTAATAGAGACTGCCATCTTAAGTAGGAGCATATCTATGTACGAACATCTAAGATATATAAATGACCAATTTCCTTAATAAGATTAAGCCCGGGCAACCAGATAAAAATGACATGACCACGGTTTCTCTAACGAGAACTGCGCTGCCAGATGCTCATAAAAATGATGTATTTCATCTCGAGAAAAGCTTAAGAAAAGATTAATGGCAACGCTGAATGCAAGGATAATTGTAGAGAGTGAACTAGTACGTATATTGTATTGCGATGGAAATCCAAACAATGTTGTCCACAATGCAACAACAATGCCAAGTACGATACACGAAACCCAAACATGTCATTAACATACCCATACTGTAAACAATGCACCTCCATCATACCAACAAGTATTCATTCTCAAATTAATGCCTCGTTAAATCGATTACATTTGGGTTTGGTTATTACGAAATGAAATCTGAAACCTGACTAACTTGGATATATGCCATTTGACATCTAACAAGTGGATTGGAAAATATGCGTATTTCAATAGAAAAATCCAGTATTCCATGAGTGTGCTCAACATTGAAAACAATGTAAAACAAGACTTCAAAGTACATTACTTTCAAACAGAGCAACGACACGACTTCTAAAAAACGTTTCGATTTGTAAATATTTCATAATAAAAATTGCAACATAATAATAGCCCAGCCATAATGATAGCCCTAATGGAAAAATTATATGTGAGTAATATATTATAAATATACAGATATAAGTGTATATTCGTAATATAGTAAACATATATTTAAAAAAAGTAATTATGTTTGTAATATATGACAAATATTTTGGTAATAATCTATAACGAAAAAAATTATTATTAGGAATATATTATCGTTATATATAATGATATCGTATTGAGAATATATTTCTAAAATATTATGGACAATATATTCTTAATATATTACGAATATAATGTATGTCTACGTCACGTATTACTACCAAAATATTTGCGTAAAACAAATCTGGAAATGTATATTTATTATTTAATGTATATGCTTCCCATTTTTAAAAATTATATGCGAGTAATATATTATAAATATTGGGGTATATATTTGTAATATACATTTCGACAAATTCTATATGTAGGCGTAAATGACCAACGTTCTGCTTTAAAGTATCCATCGTACTATGGAGGACTGGCATTAACTTAAGATGGACATTTCCGCCTTTCCTCTTAAGTGCCCATATTTTAACTGATCCATTAAGGTATGTTGCAAACCGATATCATCGCGTTGCCAATAATGGATTGACAAATACCAGTCAAATGTTTTCCACTTGACAACGTGTAAAACACACAATGAAATAATGGCATCGAGTGTTGACGAAAAAGAGTTTGGGTTCAAAAAACGTTCAAGAATGATGCTGAACAAGAAATCATTGGAGTTGATGGGGGGATTTCCAAGTGCATTTCAAATGCATTTCAAATGCATTACGAATGGCAAAATATAATGCAAATACATCGGTCGTTTTTATAGCAACACGAAATACATAATGTATTTGAAAGTACATACTCAAAATATATGTGTGCTGCATTGAATTGAATGAAATTGATGTAGTAAAATTTTAAACTATTTCATTGCCAGCTGTAGTTTATTTATTATTTTAATGTTTTTAAATAATTCAGAATTGAGATTTTTTTAACCTTGAAATTATGAAATATGGCAAGGCTTTTGACGTTTTACAATGCATGGAAAATAAACTGTAAAATGCATTGTTCAATGTAAACAAAATAATTACAATATGCATTACACAAATATTCTTCAATTTTCTCCAAACACACACAATACACTGCAATACATACAGTATTACAAACGCATTTTCAACTATATTTGACAATACAGTTTGAAACTAAATTTGTCTCAATCTACAGACATTTTAAAATGTATTTTCCAATGCATGACTTATAATACATTTCTGACTGCATTACCATTACACGTGGGTTTAGGAAATGGTTTATACTCCAGGGAAAATTTTGGCTTTAACTGTCAATTTGAAATATTTTAGTTGAGATGCTTGCCATGTTCTGACAACATAATCTTCAGTTCTTTGAAATCCTTAAATTCCTTGGAAAAAGAGAAAGGTGAAAAGATTCAGAAACAGTTTCTGATAGTAAGACCATGTCAATTTGAGTAAAACTTGCACTTTTCATACCTTGAACATTGAGAAACATTAACAGTAATTTCGTATTTCTCATATTTTTAAAAGAATATTTTCCTGATTTTTTTCCAGTTTGTGTACACTGCTGCACCCAGCGCCATCTAGGGCATTCACCAGCCATTTGGTATGATCGAGGACACAGAGACAAACTCGTATACCAGACGCCGTAAAAGAGCAATGTGTTTTCAGCGCCTTTTAGTCTCCGTCATTTATTTCAAACAATAGCCTAGCAACAATAAGAACGTTTCATCCCATTGTGTTCGCAACGGAATTCGCATTTCAGATGCGAAGAGAAATTCATACGCACATATAGACACCCTGTGATATACAGGGTGTCTATATGTGCGTTTGAATTATTCTTCACTATCTACTGGTATTGTACATGCTGCATTTTTTATTAATTATTTTTGGATTTCCGCCAAGTAAACTTTATGTTCCAGAATACACGAAAGTGTGTTTGTATTTTACATGAAATTTCACACAACATTTGACCATGGTAATAGGTTTATTTTTAGCTCTAAACTGAATTTTACCACGCATCACCATTTTTATCGTAAGATAACAACGTATAAGTTTATATTACGTAAAGAAAATTATGACTAATCATTATGCTGACCTCCCCATAGTCAATCTGCATTTGACGAGGCTTCCACCCTCTCCCTTAGATGATATAATTGAATAGTTGAACGTCTTCCAATGCCCATAATTTGTATTTAAAATTGCAGGACAAATAATTTCCAATGTTTCAGATGGTAATGATTAAATACCCAATTTCCGAACTGTTCATGTACAGTGAATCGTCATGGAAAATAATTTGCTGAAACACTGGAAACGCACTTGTATGCTATTTTGAACAGTCTATGAAAAGTACAACTTACTATTGTCATGGTTATCAAGTTTACCTTAAAACTTGCAATTTCTTTGGAGAAATCCCAAGTAAAAATATCATTAGAAAACAATTCAGATTGCCAATTGTCTGGAAATGACTATTATTGTTTTGAATTATTT